>CM053560.1:1882495-2007444 GCA_028646485.1 Cryptoprocta ferox | reverse complement strand
AGAAAAGGAGGGGGCTGGGAGGGGCTGCTCTGCGTGACGGTCCCCTGGGGGAAAGCGGGGCTTGCGGCTGGTGGCGCTTTCTCCCTGGCTGGCTGTCACCTGGCCAGAGGGCTTCCTCCTGCTGCCGTCCGGTGTGTAGGCTCCTTCCCGGGGGACGGGGGGCAGGTGGGTGCGGTGCCCCACTGGCCGCAGGCTCTGTGTGGACCGAGTAGCTCAGGCTCACACGACTTGGGCCTGGGCTGGGCACACGGACGTCTGCCAGACCCCGCTGCTGTCCCGGAGGGCCGGGGTGGGTCCAGCCCCTGCACTGCCACTGCCCACGGGGCGTCAGGGCCGGGGCAGGTGCCGGCGCGGGGAATCCCACGGCTGCGCGGCCAAGCGCACAGCGAGGGCTCAGCCGGAGCGGCCACGGTGCCACTCTGTGGGCTTCTGTTGGGTGGACGTGTTTGCTGGCTCTCCAGTTCCCGTCCCCAGAAGCTGTGCCCTTTGCGGCCAGCATCTGGTTGGCGATGTCCCCCCGTTGTGTGTGGCTGTGATGTGTCACTCCTGGTGTCAGGCAGCGTTCCATGTGATGCCACCGTTCTGCTAGTCCAGTGATCCCACTCCGTGAGACAGCGGACACCCAAGCGCCCGTTGTTGAGGGACAGACACTCAGCACGGCTCACCTCAGTCCTCGCGCGGAGCACACCTCGGCCAGGGCCGGGATCTGAGGCCCTTCCTGCCTGGAGGCCCGGCTGCCCGCTGCCCCGCACAGCGGGGCTGGGCTCCTTTATCCGTTTTCCCAGCTTCTGTCCCCAAAGGGCTCTGCTTGGGCCCTGCGTGGTCACTGCTGCTCCGGTCCCCTTTCAGGGACAGGTGGGAGGATTGCCATCTGTCCCCTACATCGGGGGTGGTGGATTTGCCAAGATGCGTCGGGAGCAGATGGGCTGCCCGACGTGCATCACGGAGCGGGTGGCTCAGAGCTGCGGCGGCCCCGCAGTCGGCTCCCGAGCACCGCCTGCCGCGCCCTGGGCTGGCTCCTGTCCCTGCTCTGCTGTGCCCTCCTCCTTCCCTGCTGGGGTGCTCACTGCCATTGTTTGTTTTACCAAGAACTCACTGGGGTCTCAGGGCCAACAGAACTGATGCGCCACAGGCCCCTGCCCGCCCTTGAGGAAACGAAGCCATCAGGGCAGAGCCCCCAGTGTGGATGCCCACCTCCTGCCCCGAGTTCTGCTGGCTCCCGGTGACCTGGCCTACCTCGTCCTGTCCTCTAGGGCTGCTGAGGGGCCAGCGTGCTTGGGGGCAGACAGGTACCCCCCTGCCGCTCTGGGCAGCCGCCCAATAGGAGCCTCTCCTGTGCAGCTTCTCTCATGGGGCCCTTGCTCTGCCTTGGGGGGGGGGTCTCCTGGGAGCCCACTGGCCCTGTGACCCTCGAGGGTTGAAATTCAAACGAAACTGCTGTGGTTGGCTACCAGGCCTAGCAGGGGCACCTGACCAGGTGGCCCC
Source organism: Cryptoprocta ferox (assembly GCA_028646485.1). Classification (NCBI taxonomy): domain Eukaryota; kingdom Metazoa; phylum Chordata; class Mammalia; order Carnivora; family Eupleridae; genus Cryptoprocta; species Cryptoprocta ferox. Next base: position 2,005,959 of record CM053560.1, on the reverse strand, counting down.
TCTCTCCACCCAGGGGCTCAAGCCCGGTCCTGCCTACCCTGTCGGGTGTCACCCCATAAGGACCCCCATCATAGCCCGGAGAGCCAGCTCCTGCCATGTGGACACAGGTGCCTCACCCCGATGAATGACCAAGGACAGCCTCTGCAGGTAAGGAGGCTCCTTCACTGACTTTTGGGGAGGGCTTTCCAGCACAGGGCGACAAGTCATCACACTCAAACCACTGAGAACTTTAAAATTGCTGTCTTCTGCTTTATTGACAGGTAAATTGTTCAAAAATGTTCTCACGATTCAATAATTACAAAGACTCAGACTTACATTAAAAAAGTAAAAACCAGAACCCCCAGCAGGTGCCAGCCCCAGCAGAGGCCCAGGGAGGTGGGCGGGTGCTGGGTGTGTGACACGCACAGGCAGGCCGTGGTGCCCACGCCACTCAGTGCCGACTCCAGGTAAGTGCACGTCTTAAACAGCGTCACCAAGAACGTCGACCGGCAGGAGAGCAGGGAAAAGCCTGTCCTGGGCCGAAGACCAGCTGTGTCTGCCGGCCAGTTAACCATCAGCCTTTAGCGGGACAGGCCCCAAACCTGATCACACAACACGTGAGCAAGGAAGGGGGAGAGTAAATACGCGGGCCGAGCCAATGTGCAGGAGTGTGTTGGGCGAGTCTATTATGATGCATACGGGCACTAATCACAGGGCTCCATGCAGGGGCGGGGCTCCGGGGGCGCTGGCTTCCTCTCGCCCAGCAGGCCTCGGGGCCTGGCCACAGCTCACGCTCCCCGGTGTTACAGGGAGGCGGAAGCGAGCAGACTTCACAGTAGCAGATACAGGTGATGCTTGATGGTTGTGACTGGGAACGGATGAACACACAAGGGACCCAGGACTCACCAGGGGCCTCTGTCCATGGTGACGAGGTCGGCAGAAGGTCGTGTGCAGCGGACTGTGATGGCTACATGAGTAAAAAGGCCACCAACCAACCTCCACTTTCCTGTCTTCACAATTCTAGTGACACTGGGGACGATACACAACTTCCTACTATTCTCCTAAGGGCCTAGGAAACAGTTTCAGGAAACGGGGAACAGGCTCGTCACTGAGGCTGCGTTCTGAGCTGTCCGCTTCCTCCGCGGAGCTGCGCTGGGCCTACTGGGTTTCTGTGGGGTCCCAGGCGCCTTCTCAGCTTGTTCTGGGCTGGGGAGGCTGTGTGCTGGTCCTTCATGTGCAAACGGAACAGTGTTGCCTCACAGCTGTGCAGACGGGTGGATCTGGTCTACCGCCACCGACCGTGCGGCGTAAAACTGATCGTTATTATAATAAAGATTTTTCTTTATCTCCCTATCTACATTGAGTCTACGTTTCCTCAGACAACACTGGACAGTCAGCTCAGTCTTGGCACTGACAGTGGAGGCCAGCCACCCCCAGCTCCCGGGCCTCAGGCGTCGGAGGCCGGCTGCTCCAGGCCTTCCAGGGGGAGCTGGCTCCTGTGCGGGGAGTTGGGGCTCGGGGGGCCGCTGGGGTTGGAGCTGTTCGATGGAGTCGAGTGTTTGGTCGAATCCGAGTCGGGCTGTTAACACAAAGGAGGGGGTCACCATGAGAACCAGTCACCCTGGGCCGGTGGGGGCTGTGTGCTGCCCAGCCGGATGTGGCCATTGGCAGTGGAAAGATGTGGCAGCTGCTGTCCCCTTTCTTGTCAGGACAACACACCCTCTGTTTACCAGCATTTCACAGGGTCCTTAAGATTGCTGGTGAGCGATCACAATCCCACGAATACTTCAGTGATTACAAAGGAACGAGCAACTCCACAGTGAAGAAACCAGACGGCCTCAAGTCAGACAAGCCACATCTTCATGATACACTTTCTCAACACAATAAACAATGTCCATGAAAAACCCACAGCTGACTTCATACTAACTGGTGCAAGTCAAAAACTCTCCCCAAGATGAGGAACAAACAGGATGCCTGCGTTCACCACTGCTGTTCAACACTGTACTGGGAGTTCTAGCCAGAGCAAGTAGGCGGGAAAAAGTTAAACCATCTCTGTTCACAGATGAATCCATATACAGAAAATCCAGAAGAACTCACAACTCTCCCACCCAGCTCAGACCAATCCACCAACGCTGCAGGGTACAAGACCAACACAAAAAAATCAGTTGTGTTCTATACACTACCAATCAACAGTGGGAAAAGGAAATTAAGAAAACCATTATATTCAAAATAGCATCCAAAACAATAAAACCTATGAATAAATTTAACCAAAAAAGTTGAAAAATTGTACACTGAAACTAAAAGATGACCTAAATAAACGGAACAACATCTCATGTTCATGGACTGGAAGACTGAACATCATTAAGATGGCAATACTCCCCCATAGTGATCCACAGATTCAGTGCAGTCCCTACTGAAATTTCAATGGCGCTCTCTTCTTTTCTCCAGAAATGGGAAAGCCAATCTTCAAATTCGTATGGAATTGCAAGGGGCCCAGAGTAGTCAATAACTAAGAAAAAAATGGGAGGAATCACACTTCCCAAACTTACTCCTTCAATACGTGCTACAATGCAACAGCAATCCCAGCAGTGCGGTATTATTAGCGCAGAGAACAGTGGACAGAACTCAGAGTCTGGAAATAAATCTACACAGCTGCAGTGCACTGGTTTTTGACGAGGGTGCCAAGACCACTCAGTGAGGAAAAGAAGAGTCTCTACAACAAAGAGTGCTGGATACTCACAAATGAAAGGATGAAGCTGGACCCCTACCTCCAACATATAGAAAATTAACTCAAAATAGATCAATGACCTAAATACCAAAGCTCAAACTATAAAACTCTTAGAAGAAAACACGAATAAATCTTCAAGACTTTGCATTCAGCAATGAATTCTTAGATAGGACATCGAAAGCACAACCAACAAAAGAAAAAAATTGGGTATCAATCAAAATTAGAAGCATCAAAGGACATAATAAGGATATGGAAAGAAAACCCACAGAAAGAAAAAAGTATTCGCTAATCTATTAAGGGTCTTGAGTAGACATTCCTCCAAAGGTAGCCAACAATCACATAAAAAAGATGTCTGACATTGCTACTCATTAGGGAAATGCTAATTAAAACCACAATGAGGTACAGTATTAAAAAACAAAAAAGAAACAAAACCAGGAAAGTAGGGACAAGGACGTGGAGAAATTGTAACTTTCATACGCTGGTCAGTGTGTGAAATGGCGCAAGTGCTGTGGAAAACAACTGATGGTTCCTCAAAAAGTTAAATATACTCCGTTGCTAGGTACGTACTCCAAAGAAGTGAAGACAGGCACTTGCACGAATCCACGTAAACCTTCATATCTGCACTATGTATTTAATTTTTAATGTTTTTTTTTTTTGAGACAAAGCATGATCGTGGGAAGGGTAGAGAGAGACACACACACAGAATCCGAAGCAGGCCCCAGGCTCCGAGCTGTCAGCACAGAGCCCGACACGGGGCTCAAACCCACGAACCGTGAGATCATGACCTGAGCCGAAGTCAAAACACTTAACCGACTGAGCCACCCAGGCGCCCCCTATTCTTGACAGCCATGAGGCGAACACGCCCCAAATGTCCATCCGTGGACCAGGGAGCACACGGAACACGCACAGCCGTACAGTGGAGCGTCTGGCAACAGAGAGGAACAACCCCCGGCACCTGCTACGACGTGGAAAGTGGACGAGTCTTGAAGACCTCGTGCTGAGTGAAATAAGGAGACGTAAAAGGCCGTGTAGTTCACGGTTCTGTGCATACGGAACGTCTGCAACAGGGGACTCCACAGACGCAGAACAAAGACTCGTGGCTGCCATGGTCTGGGGCCGGGGGCGGGGGGGGATGGAATAGGGAGAAACTGCTTAGTCGGGGCAGGGGAGGGGAGAGGGGATGACGGGATGGTTTTGAGCTTTGATTTGGCTCATGGGTGCACGACTCTGAACGCCCTGAGCAGCCACTGAATTGTTCACTTTCGAACGGCCGCTTCGTGTAAGGTGAACGTCACTTGCATCATAAATTTCAAAGAGGTCAGTGCAGGACAAACAGGTGCTCTGTGCCTCAGGACGGGACACGTTGAGGACACCACGTCCCCTGTGCGGTACTCTAGCCTGGGACATACAAGTGGAGTCTCAAGACAAGGAAATGCGGGATAAACCCGAACCGAGGAGAGCTCCAGAAAGGGGCGAGCTCTCCGCCAAATGTTGTCACGGCAGAGACCAAAGATGGGCTCCAGGGTGGAGGGGGCTGAAGACCCGAGGCAGCTGAATGTCCTGTGTGACCGGAGACCGGGTCCCGTACCGGGAAATGGCGCTTGTGGACACTGTGGCCCTGGCAGCCCGAGTATCACTCCGACGGCCGGCCCCGTGCTTACACCAGGGACTGGCTCCCCGTCCCACCCCCTGACACAGTTCAGGAAGTGGCACCCACATTGGCTCACACGCACTTATTTGCTGGTCCCTGGGGAGAACTGGGTGGCAAGGAGAGAGTTATGGGGACGTCGCACTGTTACCCAGTTCAAAATGTCAGAGAAGCCTTGACTGAGGGACAATCTGTAACAGAACCATGCTGATGAGAGACAAAAAAAAAAAAAAAAAGCCGGACCGAGATACACACACGAAGACACATGCAAGTGTAACCCTTCACTGGGCCCTGGGTTTCAGCAAGCTCTAGGGGCCGTCACCGGGACGGGGGGACCCGAGCGCCAACAGTGCTGGGAGGGTACAGAGGAGCGATCTGAGGCCCGCCATCGGGGAGGAGGTGCCTGTGCGCCCAGGAGCCACGTGCAGAGCCCGACCGGGGCTGTTGTGATGTCACAACTTACTTTCAGCTGGTTCAGCCCCGAAACATCAAACGGTAAAGTGGGCTACGTAAAGGTCTGCTATTCTTGCAACTTTTCTGGAGGTTTGAAATTTTTCAAAATAGTTAAGAGGAAAAAATTAAAATAAGAGACAAAAACAAGACCTACCTCTAGAGCCGTTAATCGTGGGCAGTTTTAAGGAAATTCAATGAAACCTTCCAGGCAAGAAATTCAAAATGTTACGGCAGCTGAGAAAGGCAGGCTTCCTCGGTGCTGAGGCGAGCGCAGCTCTGAAACCAAGCCGGCCGGGCGCACACACAGCAGGGAAGGCACAAGTCAACGTTACCGACAGACACGGCCAACGAAATGATCACAGACTGAATCTCCTGGTGTGCTAGATGAGGACACCGCATCCCGACCGAGGAGGCTTTATCCTCAGGATGCGAGGACATCCGCTCTGCCGTTAACAGGCTAGAGCGAGAACCCACGAGGGCGGTCCCTTTGGAAACCTCTGACAGAAGCATCTTGATTAATATCCACCATCCCTTTCTTACCGGAAAAAAACCCTTCCGAAGCCGGGAAGAGAAAACCCCTTCCTCCGCCAGGTGGGGGATGCTGGCCACCAAGGACAGGCGGGGACAGGGGGGCACTCTGAGTGAGGCCCGGGCAGGGCACAGGCCCCAGGGTGCCGGACTCCAAACCTAGGCGCTCAGGAGCCCCGGCCCGTGCTCGAAGGGAGGGAGCGCCCACCTTTTCACTCCCATCATCTGCCCCTTCCCCGGGTCAGAGAGACAAAACTCCAAAGCCGCCAACCGAACACGAGCGGCCATCAGAATGCAGCAAGGTGACCGGACGCCGCACGTTCCGAAGCCACCAGCTTGCACAGACACCAGCGGAGCCGCCAAGCACGTAATGGAAGGTTACAGTCCGTTCACAATGGCGACAGAATCCTTCAAATTCGTAAGAATAAACTTACTGACCACAGGCACGCGTGGTCCGCGGACGGGGAGCTGTCATCGGGAGAGACGCTCCACGTTCCCACGGGGGAGACCGAAGCGGTGCGCATCCCCCAGGTTAATCTATGAATCCACAACGTAATCCCGGTGAAAAGCTCGACACGATTTTTACTTTTTCACTGTGGAGCCAACAGCCTGGTTTTAAAACTTCTCTGGAGTGAGGTGCCCGCTGGCTCAGTCGGAAGAGCACGCGACTCTGAATCTCGGGACCGTGGGTTCAAGCCTCACGCTAGGTGTAGAGATTACACGAGTACATAAATTTAAAGAATTATCCCGAGAAAATAGAACAGCTAAGAAATTGTTACGAAGGGGAAACAGACGTGCTCTGCCCCGTCTCCTGTTACAGGTGGTGCCGACAGAGGCAGAGAGCCCAGCGGGTGCGCCGGGGGCCGGACCGTGCAGGAACAGAAACAGGCAAGCAAAGGAGTTTAACATATGATAAAGACGACGCCTCGAGTTGGAGGACAGGTGGCACGGGGCCAGCACGCCATCCGCTTCTGAACGAAATGAACTCGGGCCCTTGCCTACAGCCGCGCGCACGCACCGCACACGCTCCCTCTCGGACGCGGTCACGGTGGCATGAGAGCAGACACCCCGCGCGAGAACGTCCACTGCAGGGGAGACGGGCCGGACTGCGCGAGAACGGAGCGTGGACGACAGAACACCCTGAGAGTCGGGGAAAACCGGAAGGCTGGCCCGAGTACTTGCAACAGAGCACGTTCACGATGCCAGAGGCGCTCTTGGAACCCAGGACGAGGGGTGAAGGTGTGCAGGCGAGCGCCGGAGGGAGAAATGGCCAACTCACGTTTGGAAAGACGGGGCCTCAGGGAGAGTCAGGAACACGTGAGGGGAGGCCGTCTGTCTCTGGCTGGTCGGCTGGGCAGCTAGCGTGAACAGGCCCAGCCCCGGGCCGGGCTTTAGGGCGGCAGCAGGGCAGCCTGTCCGGCCAGCGCCCCCGCGCCGCCCTCTCCCACACGGGTGCGCCTCGCTGCGCACAAGGGTGCTGCCCTGGCCTGCGCGCTCCGATCCCCAGCGGCCATCAGAGGAACAGGACAGGGAGGAGACCAAGGGGGAAGCTGCACAAGGCAGCGACCAGCACATTGCCCCTGAGTAAGATCACACAGCTCTAGAAGGAAGACGTTGGCTGGACTTCTCGCGGGAAGGCGTTCATCTCTCGGTCACATGGCAGGGAGGCCCCGACTCGTCAGGGCCCAGGTGCCCAGCGGCCCTGCGACCCCGTGCCCGGGCAGTCACCAGTGCCTGGCTCCAAGGCCTTGGTCTGACGGAGCAGCGGGCCGCTCACACCACGAGCCCGAGACGGGAACCTCCATCTATCTCCCGACAGGTTCATGGTCCCAGGGCCTGGGCCGTCCTGCCCCCCTCTCCTCAGCACAGCCGGAGAGGCCGCGGCTGGGGAGCCCCCGAGGGGGTGACAAGCGCTCAGGCCGGCCCGTCACCAGGCTGCTGCTCCTCCCGCGCTCCCGCCCCGTCTCCCGAGCCTGCGGAGCCCCGCATGGCTGCGCCCGGTGGGGAGAAGCCGCCCCCGAGGTCAGCGCCGTGACCCTCCACGTGTGGAGCGGCACACGCCCGGGGGCGTCCCCGGCCCGGCAGGTCTTACCTCTTTGTCAAAGTCCTGGTCGGGGTCGGACATACTTCTAAGGGGCACAGCCACTCCGGGCTCCGACCCGCCTAGGAAACAAGGACAGCCGTCATCTGCGGAAGAGCCCAGAGCTGCCCCCACCCCCCCGGGCCCCTCTGGTACCTGACGAGGGCCACGAGATGTAGGGCTTGGTCCTCGGCGGAGGCTGCCGGGCCAGGCCGGGGGGAGCAGGGCCAGGCCTTTCCTCCTGCGAGGGGGGCACGGCGCTCTGGGCGGAGAGAACAGCAGTGAGCGCGCTCGGGGCGCCCTCGCCGTGGCGCAGGCAGGCCCCCGGCCCAGCGGGCACGCCGACCGCGGAGCGCGTGCCCCAGACACAGCCGGGCTCCCCGGGGCCTCGACGAGCCCAACGGGGGCAGGCTCGGGACGGTGGCGCCAGGCCAATTCTGCGCTAAGAACTGGGAACAGCTACGTTAGGCTGAGCCAAATCCCATTTCGTGTGCTTAAATGAACAGGTGTGCCAGCTGCTCGTGTTAACGTGTTCTTGAGAAATCACGTTTGACAGCTAGTTTCTCACGAAACACTAACGGCCTGAAACGGTGACAGATGCCCAACAAGTATGAAGGCCCCAGCGGTCGCGAACACACAAACACGCAGTCCCTGTGGCCGGCGCCGAGGCCCAGGCGGGCAGCCAAGGCAGGCCCCCCGCGGCGCCCCACCCCCCGCCCGCCCCGGCCCGCGGGCTCACCAGCGGCAGGTCCATGAGCACCTGCATCCCGTCGCCCGGGCCCATGTGGGCCACGTGGTTGAAGTTGGTTGGGTGCGATATCATTTTGGACCTCAATTCCGGGTCTCTGAGCATCTCTCTGGGGAGAGGAAAGGGGCGGCGTCAACAGCGGCCGGCGCCTGGGGCTCCCCTCCTCCTTCCTCAGCGGGGCCGGGCGGGGGCGGCTCCTACCGCCGCTGCTGCAGCCTCTCCTCCTCGGGCACCTTGAAGACGAACCGCCTCTTGCTCCGGGTCCGCAGCATCTGCTTCTTGCTGTTGTCAGACGTGTCTGGCACGTTGAGGACCGTCCCTGCGGCAACGCGAGCGCCGCCGGGGTTACTCGGGGCCCTCGGGCCGCCGGCCCACGCCCCCGGCCGGCCGCCCGCCCGCCCGCCCGGCTCACCCGAACTCTCGCTCTTGAAGTAGATCAGGCGGGGGGGCTCGCAGCTGAGCAGGTTGAGGGTGCCGTCGGCGTTGAGCGGTCTGATCTGCGGTGCAAAGCGGAGAGGCACGGTCGGCGCGGGCGCCACCCCAGACCGCCGCCGCCGCCGCACGCCGCCCGGGGCCTTACCCTGCGCAGGCCGATGGTCTGGACCCACTCCATGGTGCGCACGTCGAACACGTCCACGCCGTACTCGCTGTACACCGTGACGTGGGAGGGGCTGCAACCTAGCGCAGATGGAGCGGGGCGGGCTGAGCGGGGGCAGCCCCCTGCCCTCCGCCCGCCCCCCCCACCCCCCGCGGGCAGCGGTAAGGCCCGGACGCCGGGGACCTTCCGAGAGCGCAAAGGCGGCCCCGCCCTCGGCTGGGGGTCACCGGCCGGCTCCGCGCTCCCGCTCGAGAACCGGCCTTCCCCTCGAATCCACGCAAACGCCACCAGACGTTTAAACGCTCTACCGCCACCTCTGTAGCCGCGCAGCTTCTGAATCCCCAGCGCAGGTGCTGAGGGGCCTGTTTAAGAAGTTCGCCGCCTCCCCCGGCTTTCCTATACGGTTACTGCAAGACAGAGACTTGGGGTTCGATGCATCTGGAATTTCGGTAGGGGCTGAGCGGTCTCTTTAAGAGACCCCGCAGAGCCCAGTTTCTGAGTAAACGTGTGAGATGCCCGAACAAGACCGCTTCACTCTGGAGCGAAGTTCTGCGTCCCCTCGCCCCCTGAGAGCCCCCGGCTCCGTGAATCCGGTCCTTCCAGGGGGTCTGCGCACGCCTGCAGGGGGCTCCTTCCCTAAGTGACAGGGACGCCCGGGGGTGGTCCTGGTGGCAGGAAGCCCGCCCAGCGCACCGCACACGCGCCGCTGAGGGGACGCTCCCCACGTCTAGGACCGCGGGGAAACCATCCGAGCCGTCGGAAAGACAGCGAGCGGCAGACGGCCTGCCAGGGACAGCCAGGCGGGCGGGGGCGCCCTGACTGTCGTCACTCTGCCTCGCCTGAGTCCCCAGCGCCACCCTGCACAAATGCACGGCTCAGTCTCCGTTCCCGGTCCCTCTGCCTTCCAGGGTTGACTGAGTCGAACTCCCTCACGTCTCACGTCCACAGCGAAGATGAATTTTTAAAAGGGCTCCGCTGTGTTCCCGTCAAGTTCCCAGTGGGCTACGCAGTCGGCCCTTCTCTTTCAAAGGCAAAAAGGAGAAAATGAAGCAGGCGAGACGCTGGGACTCGCCACCAGACCGTCTCAGACGGACGGGTCAGAAGCCCTGAGGTACCTTTCAGAGGCCCCCCTTCCACACGCGGGCGTCTGGCACAGCTCGTCTTTACCGGGGAGTATGCGGGGCCTCATGTGCACGGAGCCAAGAAGAAACGTGTGCGTGTGACCTCTAAGTGATAAATGGAAGCGTCCAGTCTTAGGAAAATTTTAAATTAAAAAGTCAACATCAGGGGCGCCTGGGTGGCTCAGCTGAGCAGCCGATTCTTGATTTCAGCTCAGGTCATGACCTCACGGTTCGCGGGTTTGAGCCCTGAGTTGACAGCGCAGAGCCTGCTTGGGATTCTCTCTCTCTGCCCCTTCCATGCTCGCACTCTATTTCACTCTTACGAAAAATCAATAAACTTAAAAAAAAAAAAATGTTGGGGCGCCCGGGTGGCTCAGTGGTTAAGCGTCCGACTTTGGCTCAGGCCATGATCTCACTGTCGGTGAGTTTGAGCCCTGCGTCGGGCTCTGTGCTGATAGCTCAGAGCCTGGAGCCTGCTTCAGATTCTGTGTCTCCCTCTCTCTCTCTCAAAAAGTAAATAAACAGTTAAAAAAAAAAAAAAGGAAAAAAAAAGTCAACACCAGAGGCATGGGCCCTGGGGACGGACGGGCCTGCATTTGAGCCCTGTTTTGCCATGTGTCCTATGCAAGCTACCTCTCCTCTGTGGCCCTCAGTGTCCTCGTTGGCAAGATGGGACGGACTGTGCCCTCCCTACATGACAGGGGACAGTGAGAACACACGACAATGCTCAGCTTGGGGTGTGGAACGTGGGGGCAACAGAGTTACAGCTCTCCAGCCTGAACGTTATTTACTTATTTTCTGCCAGCTCTAAAGTTGATTTGGTGTCCACACTGTGCGCACGGGCCACAAAGGTGGAGTGAGAACTGAGAAGGGAAAAAACAGGAGCACCAGGTGTCCCTGCCAGTCACACAGTCGGGATTCCAAAATCATCACGCTCAGTAACCCTTCTACAATAAACTGCTCAAAAACAGGATTCTAGGGGCGCCTGGCGGCTCAGTTGGTTAAGCGTCTGACTTCGTCTCAGGTCATGATCTCACGGTTCATGGGTTCGGGCCCCACATCAGGCTCTGTGCTGACAGCTCGGATCCTGGAGCCTGCTTCGCATTCTGGGTCTTTCTCTCTCTCTCTGCCCCTGCCCTGCTTATGCTCTGTCTCTGCCTCTCTCCCAAATATAAACAAACATTAAAGGCCAACCAACCAAGCAACCTTAGGACTCTAAAGGAAAAGACTCTGATTGGCAGGGGTCCCGCGTGGCTCCGGGACCCTTCCTATGCAGGCTCGCACGAGGAGGGCACGGCGCGGCAGGGAAGGGACCCGGAGAAGTGTCACGGCAACAGGCCTTGCCTCCTTCCCTGCGGCCCTGGGCTGCCAGCACCTGCCTGTCTGCTGCACTGGCGCCCTTGGCTGAGGGCCAACCAAGTCAGGAAAACACCCAGCGAGGCCAGAGAGCCAAAGGCTGGCACATCGACTGCCTCAAGGGCCTGGCGTCCTGGTTCCAACACCCTTGGCTATAGCGCCAGCTTGGCAGGGCCAGCAACCAGGCACAAAAAAAGGTGGTCCTTTTAGTCCATTTAGGCAATTAAGAAGACCTATGACCCCACCCCGCCCGCTCAAACTCCACGTACACCCTGCGTCTAGCCTAGTCCCTCCCTGCTCTGTGTGCGGCCGGCTGCGCGGACGCCTCGGCGACCAGGATACACGGAGCAGGCGGGATCCGAGGCTGGAGTCTGCCCCGAGCGACCAGACGGCAGGCCGGGCGGGGTGGGGCCCCGTGGAACTGACTCCAGGCCCTTGCTCCCCAGGCTCAGGCCTCACTGACTCGCGTCCCGGGCCCGCATTCCACCGAAAGCCACTGAAACTAAGCAAACACGGAAAGGCAGCTGCTAGCACTTCCGGAAAACGTCCCTCCGGGAGCTTCACTGGACACGGGAGCTGACCTCTGTCTGGCTACCAGCCGCCTTCAGCTTGTTATTACCACGTGAGTTTATAAAGCAGCCCCGTCGGGGTTCTCCGGCCGAGGGGCTCCTGCAAGGCCCCCAGCGCTCCAGGACACAGAGGTGGCGCGGGCAGGAGGCCGGGCTCGAGAGGGAAGCCGGCCCGCGGCCCGCCCGCGCCCGTCTGAGATGCGGCGGCAGGACCACAGCTGCTCCTGGACGGATTGCGGAGCCCACCTCTCGGGCGCCGCTCTGCCCGCTCAGCTAAGGGAACTGAGAGACAAACCAGAGCGGAACAGGACACGTGCCCACTGTCGACGTGAAAAGCAGCAACAGGGATATGGCAACAGAAAACATATACATACTACAGGCAACAGGCGCCGCAGGCCACATGAGCTCCTGCGCGCGTGACCTCCGGCCTTGCGGGTCCACGTACAGTCCCATGTGGCTGAAGCAAAGCAGGTACTCCTCGCTCTTGAGCTCCACAGCACAAAGGGCATCAAAAGACTGCTGTGAGAGGAACGTGAGCGAGGGGTCACTGGGATTTACCAGGGTCAGAGCCTGCCCGTCCCCCTGGGGGCTCAGCACACAGAACCCAGAAGGGTAGCCCACACAGAGCTTGTCTCTGACTGCGGCCATCCACTGCACGGGGCCGGGGGCCGCCATCTCATTGAACTTCCTGTGGAAAGGCCTAGTTCTCTGGACCTCGTAGCAAAGGACCAGCCGCTTCACAGCCGCAAACAGGCAGGTGGAAGAGCTCTTCTTCAGTGTCGCGGTCGCTATGAGCTGGCAGCCTTTTGTTTCCGGAAGCTTGATGTCGACATTGCTTTCCGCCCCATCAAAGGCAGACCACGGGCAGAGGTGGACGTGGTGGCTCCGGCCGCAGAGGAGGACGGCGACTTTCTCTCTGGGAGCGAGCTCGATCTGGTAGACCTTCTTGTAGTCGGCAACACGGACGATCACTGTGGGGGCGCAATGTCGGGGACTCAGAGCAGCGCGAGGGCATTGGCTCCCTTCCCGCAGTCCGCGTGGGGGAGCGGCCCAGCATGCTCTAGAACACCTCACTGTCCTGCAGACGCCAGGGAGCGCCCTCCTTCGGCGGTCCCCAGGAGCCACCCTTCTAAGACCCCTCCCCTTGCCCCCCAGCACCAGGGCCCCAGCCTGTTCGTCCTTCCAGCTCATCCCTGAGGCCAAGAGCCCTCGGGTTGCATTTAGGCAACAACGACCTGTCTCCGACCTCCCGGGGCCCCTACTATCGGGGATGTTGGGTGTAGGGTCTGCACGAAGGGCTCTCGGAGCAGAGCCCCGGGTCTGGATCCTGAGGGACCAACAGCCCCGGGCAGGCGGCAGCAGCCAGCCCCAGAGGTGACACGCGTTCGCTCCGGGCCTGGCAGGAAGGGAACGCCGCCCACCGCGGAGCAGCCCCTCATTTCTCGGGGAGGTGCCCAGACCCCGGCCCAGGGCCCAGGCCAGCGCTGGGCTCCTTGCATTTCTATCCCCGGACACAGGTCAGTGGAGAAGGGGAGACGGGAGATACTCTGCATTTTCCTGCGGGGGAGAACGCAATGTCAAAATCTGAAGCGACAGAGGGCAAGTTTCCGTCAGGCCTCAGCGCGTGGAGGAACTCAGGACATGTTCCTCTTCCTGGGAAGCCCCCCGTCCCCCAGCCGCCTGTGCGGTCGGCTCCAAGATGAGCTCGCCGGGGGCCCGCGGGCTGGTCTCTGCGTCCACTGCGCGGCGCTCAGGGGCACCAGCCGACGCTCCACACACGTCTGTTAACGTCCGTCTTACAAATTACTTTGCTCAGTTGTTTGCCCTTCCCTTTCTCCACGTGATTCCCACGTCGCCGCATGCGGCCCAGCCCTTGCGGGTCCCTGCCAGGCATCCCACTCCCACGTGCGCGAGCCCAGGACGGACAGGAACCCCGCGCACTCACCATCACGGGTCACCTCTATGACGTAGAGCCCTTCTTCCAGGCCAACCACAATCCTGTCCCCATCTGTCACGGCAGGAGAGGCAAAAACACAAAGGAAGTCAGTGCCACAGGCACGTCACCCGCTCCTCGGAGCAGCTGCGGGACTACATTCGCACGGACAACACGGCCGTGGCCTCCGTGCGCTGGCGCGTTCGGGTCAGGCACCGTGGCTCCCCCCGAGACGCCTGGAGGGCACGCACCCACGACGGCGGCGCTCAGGACGGCCTTGAGGAGCGGCAGCGTGCTGTCATAGGCCTCTTGGGGGACGTGCACGACCTGGTTCCGCAGGCGGTTCTTGTGCAGGATCGACTGCAGTCCTTCTAGAATCCCAACCCACTTCCTCTTTTCGTTCTCATTTTCTGTCAGAATGAGCAGTGAGCTGGTCTTAGAAGGTGTCCCTAAGAGAGAGGCTGTCACCTTCATGACAGACAAAGAGAAGAGCCATAAGACAACCAAACCACAGCAAATGGATGCCCCCCGCCTGGCCTGGACGCCGCCTCGAACCGGAGGTGGGGAACAGGAGGGCACGCCTCCCAGCACCGTGACTCGGGGCGGCCGCGGACGGGTGGGGGGCACAGCGATAAACAGGCACCCGCGGCCCCCTCCTTGTCAGGTTTCAGTTAGTTCCGCTCTTGCTGAAACTGTAACGTAGGTATCCCATTTAAAACCTGATTTACTGGGGCGCCTGGGTGGCTCAGTCTGTCGAGCGTCCGACTGCAACTCAGGTCATGATCTTGTGGTTTTTTAAGTTCGAGCCCCGCGTCGGGCTCTGTGCTGACAGCTCAGAGCCTAGAGCTGCTTCAGATTCTGTGTCTCCCTCTCTCTCTGCCCCGCCCCCACTCACACACAGTTTCTCTCAAAAATAAAAACATTAAATGAAATAAAAACTGGTTTCTCGAATGCCCTTATTATAATTAAAACCAGATTTTCAGAACATGTACAGGAAAAACAGGATCTGCAACCAGAACGCTTTGCGAGACCACGCCTCCCCGTGAGACTCCCCTGGGCAGCTTTAGCGGCTACAGAACGATCCAGCTTTCCGTACTGCACCTGAGAGGCAGTTTCTGAATTGACAGACTTAACGAAGGCGGATGCCTGGACTTCATTTGGTGGTCAAACCCCTACTATAGTTATAAAAATCCCCAACGGGTGCACCCAGGGGGCTCAGTCGGTTAAGCGTCTGACTCTCGGTTTCAGCTCAGGTTCTGATCTCACAGTTTAGTGAGTTCAAGCCCCGCATCAGGCTCCGTGCTGACAGTGCGGAGCTGCTTCGGATTCTGTGTCTCCCTCTCTCTCTCTGCCCTTCCCCCACTCATGCTGTCCTGGTCTGTCTCAAAACAAACAAACTTAAAAAAAAAAAAAATCCCCAATGGAGGGGTTGGGGGATTCTTTCCCCAACCCACAATCTCTCAGAAGCTTCCTGACGCCACACCGTCTATCGTGAACTCAGTGGGGGGCTCTCCATCTCAGCCAACAATGCTGAGAAATGTCTGCGGACTTCTTCCTGTGTTGCCCCAGGTAATGACCAGCGAGTCCCCGGAAGGGAAGCCGTGGCGGCACACTGCATCTGTGAAGGGCGGCGCGGCGGCTCCCAGCATCAGGCACGTTGTGACGGGAGTCACAGGCACACACATCAGGTGGGGTGCAGGCAGGCCGTGCCAGTGACGTGGGGGAGATGAGGCCCTGGGAAGGAGGGACCCCAACACAAGGGAAGGAATCTGGAGCGAGACAGGAGGTGGAGGAAGAGAAGGCCCCCTCCGGATCGCCTAGCCCCTTGCTACGGCACAACGAAATGCTCCGAGAAAGAACTGTGTTATCTTAACCACGTGACTTCTTCTCTATGATGAGTGAAACACGTCAAAGACACAGAGGAAAGCCTACCCGGAATATACATGGGACATCTCGGCGCGAAGCGTGGATGACATCTGAGGCCAGGACCGAGCTCACCGAGAACTCCTCGTCCCTGGGAAGAAACAGAACACCCGGAACGTCAGAGAGACACGTGCACGCGGGCCGATCCTCCGCCCCACTTGCAAGAAAGGATGCGGAACATGAAATGGGCCACTTGCCTCCACCTGGGGAAGGAAACACGCTGACAAAGCCAACAAATGACTCAGGGACCCTGTACGTGTTTCAGTGGCTAGGGACGCGTGAGCACAGAGGCTCCTTCCCGGAGTCACACTGTTCTAGTCTGTGTCTGACGCCTCCAGTCACAGACACATCACTGAATCGGCCCATACTTGGCTACAATCAGGTGGCCACTTGGTGATGGCCTCTAAGGAAGGGGATGCAATGCACCGAAATGACTGTGGGAGCCCCGTGTCCCATCCCCTCTAAGTCCCGGGCTCCACATCTAGTATTGTGTCCCTGGGCCGCCTGCCAGCCAGTGGCCTCTCTATCACTAGGCTGGGCCATCCGAGCCCAGGGACAGACTAGCAGGATCACCTGGGGATGTGCCGCGGGAGACACCGCGGAGGTGACTCCACTAGACTCTGTCTCTGAAGCCATCGTTGGGGTGCC
Organism: Cryptoprocta ferox; assembly: GCA_028646485.1. Taxonomy (NCBI): domain Eukaryota; kingdom Metazoa; phylum Chordata; class Mammalia; order Carnivora; family Eupleridae; genus Cryptoprocta; species Cryptoprocta ferox. The sequence goes on along the minus strand of CM053560.1, from coordinate 1,989,647 downwards.
TGCGGCAGCCCGCTGTCCCCTAAGCACCAGTGCAGGGTGGGCGCCAGTGGGCACGGAGGACTCTGGGCCCTGGGCTGAGTGTGTCCTGCGTGCTGACCGGCTCAACCCTCTGCCCCGTTTACACGAACCCCAAGAGAAGCCGCGAGGAGGCAGGACGCTCTGCCATCTTTGGGTCCGATGCCAGGAAGGCCCCGCTGCGACGGCGGGAGAGGGAGGCAGGCGGCAGAGCCCGGCCTCTAGATTCCGGCACAGAGTCCGTTCAGGTTCTGACGCCTCAGGCCGCGCAGTGTGTTTCTGGGATATTTTCTACCTGTTCTTGGGACGTGTCGTTTTCTTATGTTTGATAAATGCCTGCCTGGCAAACCGTCGCGTGCGAGAATACCCGGGCCGGTACGGCACACGCTCTAGTGCCGCACGCGGAGCAAGGATGTGAAGGCACAAATGAGGTTCAAGCTCACCAAGAAACAGAAGAAGTCAGAACTCGCAGGACGGGACAGACCACACAGAACACACACCTGAGGTCCAGGACCTGGCTGGCCACCACGCCGGGCTGGGTGGACTTTCCTTCCGGCAGGTCGTACAGGAAGAGCTTGCAGTCACAGACCACCGCGTAGGCCCGCTGCCACCCCCTCTTCACCCCGCTGGGCTTTGGGACCTGCAGGGAATGGTGATCACAGTCCACTCCACGCAGTGGGGGCCACGGCGCTGGGAGACGGCCTGCCCGTGCTCCCCTGCAGCTGCCGTGCGGCTGGCCTGCTCTCTGGCGACGGCCCCCTCACGCCCCTCCCAGGCCGGTGCCAGAGCCGGGTCTGGGCCCTGGAAGACTCAGGCACTACCGGGGAGAGATCTGCACGCGGTACAGGGTGGTGCAGGGGCCAAGGCGGCCGAGCCAGCAAACCGGCGGGCTTGGAGCACGCCCGGAGCACGCCGGAATGCTGCGGCTCAGAGGCTGTCCGGACACTGTGGTTTCCAGGCAGCATTCGGCTCTGGGACCCTGTGTTTAAGTGCGCAGCCCAGAAGTGGGGGGGACAAGGGGCTCCAGCAGACTGAGGTGTTTCTGTGGGGTCCTCAGAGCCCAGGCCCCAGTGCCTTACTGCGCAGGAGGGCAGGCCTCCCAGGAGCGGCGCGCAGGTCACTTCACAAAGCAACTAAGGACAGCCCTCGGGAGCAGTGGGGTGAGACTGTGTGCCCGGACGCCCGAGGCCAGGAGTAAACAGCTCCTCCCCCGCCCCGTCTCCACGAGTCCTACCTTGACGTAGCCCTTGTAGGCCGTCCCTATGCCTCTCTGCACGTCCACGCCGAGCGGCCGCTTGGACTGCTCAGGAGGGATGGGGCACACCTGGGGGGCGCTGTCTCTGCAGGCCACGTGGCAGGCGAAGGAGCACACTGGGAAAGCGAGGGGGGAGCATGGCTGTTAGAGCCCGCCTCCTGCGGGGCAGGACGAGGCTCGGTAATAAACCCCCCGAGTCACGGGAATGGTCCAGACAGCCGGTGCAGCCAGCGCGTCCTGGAACACGGGTCCCACAAAGCCCCGGGACTCTGGCACGAAGCAGCTCTCCGGCAAGCTGGCGGGGCCCTTAAGGGGAGGCGAGGGCTGGCGCCTCGCTGTCACAGGCGTGTGACAGGGCAGTGGCTTCAAGGACACACAGGTGTCCTGGTAGCTGCTCAAAAGGTAACAAAGGGAAAGGCCTCTGCTACCAGGGAGAACACAAAGCTGTTTTGCAGAGCATCCCCCCTCCCCCCGACCCCGGGACTGGCTGCCGCCCACGTGTGACTTCGGTGGGCTGCTCATCTGTGACCGCATCGCCCTGAAGCGGGCTTGCTGCCAAGCACGAGCACAGCGCCCGGCCCCGGTGGGAGCACAGCACAGAGTGGACACAAAATACTGGCTTGTCCTCATGGAGCAGCTTAAAGTCCTGTTTCCTCTACTCTTCCGGATTTTCCAGGATCCTGCAATGTTCTATGGCGAACACGCTCCCAGTGCAGCCAGGGCGGTCCTGAGCATTCGCAGAGCCCAGACAGGACCCGCCCTCGACCGGCTCACAATCAGGCTTCCCTTCAGCTGCATCTGACCTTGGAGTAACTCCCTCCCGGGATGCCCCCCCACCTGCCTCGAGGCACGGGGCCCACGCTCACCCTCGCAGGCGTAGCCCTGGCGGATCAGCCCCACCATCAGGGAGGTGCAGTGGCTGCACTGCGTGGGGCTGGAGAAGGACTTGATGCTGAACTGGTGAGCTTTCGGCTGGAGGAAGAATATCGAGAAGGTGAGACCCAGGCTCTGAGCAGAGACTGTTTGTGGTCAAATTTATAAACTCGGCCGTGGCCTCGAAAGGTTGAAAAGGTGTAGTTTCATTTTGAGATGTGCGTGCTAACCAGAGAGGGGGGCTTAACACCCACCCCCAGAGCCGGAGCCTGAAATAAGTCAACATGCTTCCTAGCCGAGCTCTGGTCTCGCTAGCTCAACGGTGCGGGGGCTGGGCAGCAGCGCTGTGCTGCCACAGCCGCCACCGCTCTGGGGGGGGCCCTGGGGGCCGCCCGCGGGCCACGTCTTGGTGGGGGCGGGGGGGCTGCCGCCTACAGCTGCCCTTACACGTGAGACCAAAAGACAAGCAAGAAATGAACGGCAGCCTTGTTCCGGAGAGCAAAGACCTGGACAGACCCACCGTCCTGTCGGGAGGACAGACAGACACATGAGGACATAATCACGAGCAGAACAGAAAGTGAGGCAGGGCAGAGGAGCAAGCCGCAGACACGAAGGACGGCGAGTCCACGCAGCTCCCACAGCAAAACGAAAGGATTATTCTCGGGGACACAAACACTACAGGACCGTGTGTGGGAAGCAGGGAGGAGGGACACAAAATGCAGAGAGCAGTCCACCCAACCCCTGACCCTGCAGGAATCTAAGCTCGAAGCCGAACAAAACCAGCGTCCTGTCTCGAGCTGGCACGGCTGCCTGTGGCTGAGACCACGTCTGCATTAAAAGGAAAACACAAAGCATCTCAATGTGTAAAGCCAAACGCTAAGCCCGAAAACGCAGGGCCTCATTACAACCGGAGCCCTGGGGTCAGTGCCGGACCTTTGGCGCGGGCACACGGCTCCCCAGATATGCTTCTAGAGAAGACGGGTGAGAAAAGTGCGCATTCGGTGCGGTCCCCTGCCCACGAGCCCTGGGGTTCTCTACTGTGTGAAGCGCAGACAGGTAAGGGATGTCAGGGTGAAGAAGTAACAGGTGGCACAACACAGAGCGGCTGCCACCAGAGAAGGGAACAGGACCCAGAAAATGAAGAAGACGGAGGAGTTCTGAAATCTCCCAACTAGAGTGTGACGATGTGTCACTGGTTTAATTAAGGAAATACAGGGTCCGGACGCTTCAACAAATCACGAACAGGACACAAGGGTCTTACCGTGCATACAAAACCAGCAGGCCCATGTCACACTGTTACCTTCTGAAACGGAGAAGGCGGCACGGGTGAAAACCAAGGCCCCTACCTTTGGTCCAGCCAGAGCGAGGGGCTGCGTGGTGGGCGGCGGCACGGTGGGCGGCCTCGGCGGGGCCCGAGCCATGTCCTGGGGACAAGCAGGGACAGGTGAGCATCCTCTTAGCTCGGTACTGCTCTAACATGTCAGGTCCTGCTTCGGATTCATTTCTCTCTAGAACTGATTAATAATGAACTGCATTTTTAATCCCCTACATTGTTGAGACATCTGTCCGTGCACGGCTCATGCAGCTGACACACGGCCAGTCACTCTGAGACACGTGCCAGCCCAGCAGCTGGCGAGGGGGCCCTGCCACGAGGTGTGAGGCAGGCCGGGGGGGGGGTGCACCGTGGCATCAGCGCAGCCTCTGCTCACCGTGGGCAGCATATGGCACAGGGGTGGGGGAGAGGGGGTCCCACGGGCTCACGGGACCAACAGGAGGACACTGCTTACTTCTTGCTGTTCTGTGCCTGCGGCCACAGATACTGATGGGGACACCTCTGGCTTCGGGGCTTGTGTTTCCTGCTCCCCAGCCGAGCTGCTCTGTGAAAATAAAGACAAGGAAACAGTGGGAAGGAGAGAACTTCTGCAGAGATCAGACTCCCACGGTCTGTGTTTAGAGAGTGTGCTCCACTGGGGACCCAAGGTCCCGGTCCCTTCGGACCCCACCGCACTCACAGCGGGCCTGCCTTCCCCGAGCACCACCGCCCACGGGATTCAAAGACCAGAGTGACGGCTGTGGGGCCTGTCAAGTCACAGCAGTTACCAGAGGCGCGAAGTCCCATGCGTCACCCTCCAACCAAAGCCCTGACATTCTCCCCGCCACCCCCCGTTTAAGGGGCAGAAACCACGCACCCTGACCCACTGTTCTCATTCGGAAATGATTTCATCTGTACCTGGTATCGTTAAGATAAAGGAACCAAATGCTTTTTGACCTCATTTCAGGATTAAGAAAAAATTCTGACATCAGTAGGGGTCCGTGGACCTGTGACCAGAAGTAAGAATCTCCCTGAAAGCTTTACGACACAGGGAAGCAATGTTTTTGTCCTAAGAATTCGAGATTCCCAGATTTCCGTTTGAAACTGAAGCCAAAGCTTTGACTCTGACTCGAAGCTCATTCTAAAACCACCTAAAAATGACCTCAATTTGGGGCGCCTGGGGGCTCAGTTAGTTAAGCACCAACTTCGGCGCAGGTCATGATCTCAAGGTTCGTGAATTCAAGCCCCGAGTTGGACTCTGTGTTGGCAGCTGTCTCTCTCTCAAAAATAAACAAACATTAAAAAAAACAAATGACCTCATTTTGAGTGTTCTTCTTATTTCCTGATGAAAGGCTACACCCACTTAAACAGACACACACAAACTCTGCGAGTGCGCGCAGTGAGCGCGAGTGCTGGGAGGCAGAGGTGGCTGGGCTCGGTTCCCACAGGTCCCACAGGGGCGGTTTACAGCTGTTACTCCGTGTTCCCGCTGAAATCCCGCTGAAGCAAATCAGAGAAACACTTTCCAAAAGTTGTAATTAGCGAGGTTCCTGTACAAGGAGCCAATCCAGTGGGAACGTAAACACGCGGTGTGTGAACTTGTTCGTTTCACAAGGGAAATGCTACATCAATTAGCTAATTATCGAAGCTACAAGAATAAGCAAACTTCTCCCATAAATAAGGTATGTTACGTGGGTTAGAGTTTCATCTCTCATAAATGAAAAGCAAAAGAGTATTAAGTAACTTAATTTAGCCGTGTAACAGCCTGGCTACTTTACTGGGTTGGTTAGTCCGAGGATGGGAATTAAGGGCAAGGAGACGGTCCAGGACTCGGGGCTGCTAGGGACACAGGGAGGGCGTGGGGGGCCAGCATCGGCAGCGATGTGCTCCTGCCCAGGAGGCTAGCAGAGAGGGTGGGGGGAGTCCTTGATTGTGACAGAAGGGAGGAACAAGAGCCGTCACTTCTCAACCAATGAAGACTTGCATAAAAATACACGATTTCGATCACTACGGCCAACCATTCTAATATTTAATGTGTTTAACAGGAAGGAAAGTAGAATAGAAGCTTCTAAAAGATGATTCTCAGGTCTGGAAACACCTCCTGACAAACCCAGATTCTGACCAAGGATTTTTTTCTATCAACTAACGTCCTTGCTACTCAAACCACAGAGGTCAGGAGGGACTGAGACCAAACATGAAGACGCCGGGAATGCCGGCTGCCTAGATGCGGTGACAAGGTGACAGCCTCCATCTAGCTCCGTGACAAAACCTCTCGACTGGTCATCTACAGCAGCACAGAGTCCGAGCGGAAACCACCTGCCCCAGGGACGGCCACTCTCGCTCTAATTCTGCAGAAATGCTGCCGCTGTGCGCCCAGCGCTCCAGCAACGGGGGAGGCAGGGGACTTACGGAGCAGGTTTCTGAAAGGACTGGCATGTGACAACGGGTAAACCTATTTGCTTCTTAAAACTGAGGACTTCCGGGAGAAGACAAGCATCACCAATGCGATGAGAAACCATTCTGACAGCTGAGCATGAACAGTTGTGAGCCAGAGCAGTGGGACCAACACAAACCGACTTGGTTCTGTGAGGACCGATGCTCAGCACGGGCTGCTGGCCTGCACCCACCCGCAGGCACAAGGCTTCTGGCGGATGGGCATCCGGCGGTAGGGCAGGGCGGGGCGTGGCAGACATCCCCTCCCCCTGATGAGGACACGGCATTGCTGCCCCTACACACACTGCCCAGGTACACACCCCCGTGCAGCATCCCTGCCACCATGTCCCCCCCCACCGCATTGAGTCACCCACCCGACAAATCCGGAGTAGGACACTCCTGAGAAAACCAGTACGGACACCACAAAATACCAATCTCATAAAAGGTGGGGACAGGGTTCAGAAACTGGGGGACTGTCCCAGATCAAAGGCTAAATGCGACTTAGGAGCTCTGCTTGGACCCTGACGGGGAGGCAAACCAGCCGCAAAGGACATTCTGGGGCAACAAAGGACATGTAAATGTGCGCTCTGCTATAGCATCAGTGCAAAGGTCCTGTGCGTGACAATGACATTATGGTTATGTTAGGAGAACATCCTTGATTTTAGGAAGTAAACACTGGAGCGTTACGGGGAGAGTGTGCACACATACGGAGACAGAGACAATGCCAGCTGAGAGGGACCTATGTGTTTACCACCCTGTTCTTCCGGCTTGCCTGCAGGTTCAACATTTTCTAAAAACAAAGGTTGGAAATCAATGAAAACGATGACATGTCATCAGAAGTCCCACTAATGAGGTTTGCTTCGCTATTTTTACTTTCTGGCTTACTTCAAGGGATGCTAACAGGGGTCCACCCCTCTCGTCTCGGGAAAAGAGGTAGAGACGGCACTGTGACTGCCTGCAGCACACAAAGGGCGAGGTGAGACTCGCTCGGCACCAACGGCAGCCACCTCGGTGAGGGTCGCGTCTGGACTGTCTGGTCTGGACTGTTCTTTCCAGCCACCCCTCCCCCCACCACGCAGACCAAACCGTAGAGCCCTGTGGAAGTCACTGAAACGGTAAGGACACAGGCTGATTCTCATTTGCTGCAGGGTGAGAACGTGTTATTTAAAAAAAACGCCTGAAATGCTCATCACACGGCCAGAGGCCACTGTCGATTTCTTCCCCAAAGACGCTGAGCACTTTCTTAATCAACTTCCTCTTAGCCCGAGGAAGCATCTCTGGGAGTATTTCCAGCACCTCGTCTCTCACCTCACCCATCTGACACCCCGGGTCAATCATGGGTCAGCACGACAGAGAAAACTGTTAGGTGTTAATTTACTGGTGTGTTTGTGGCTCCAGCAGTGGTCACAGCGTGTCCTACCAACTCTAACTGATCACAAATTCATTTGTCACTTTTTAAAATAACCACTTACTCTAAATGTCAGATCGTGTCCAAGAGGTGCAGTGTTGAAATACTCAAAAATAGAATCCTGAAAATCTGGAAGTTTCAGTCCTGTAAAAAAGAAACAGACTAGTCAAGGCAAATTTAAGAGGCCATCTGTGCTTTGATGGGGAGACTCAGCACCATCAAGGTGTTAATTCTCCGTAAACCAACAGATAAATCTGACGTGATTCTAGTTCACTTCATTTGGAGAGTGTCTCAGAAATCCTTAAAAAAAGGGATTGGTGGAGATCCACCAGATACTAAACCAGATTCATCGAAGCCTCTTTAGTCACAATCCAGTGGTTCCCGCCAGTGAACAATAAAACAGGGCAGAAACAGACTCAAGTGCCCATGGTGATCTCATGTGGTAAGAGTCACATACGAAATCAGGAGGGAAAGGAACTTCTCAGTAACTGCTATTAGACAACGAACTAGCCACAGGGAAAAGATAAAACTGAATCCATTCCTCAAGATGCACATCAGAGTGATTTCCACGTGGACCAGTAATCCACATTTAAAATGAAACCATACAAGTATTAGAAAATAGGAGTGAATTACCTGAGTACTCGGAAATATTTTCCTATAACTCAAAAAAGGGGAAAAATGATAAATTTGATGCAAAAATTAAAAAAACAACCAAAAAACCTTATGCTTGGTAAAAAAATAAATAAATAAAATAAAAAATAAAAATGACAAAAGACAAACTAGGAAAAATACTTTGCAACTTTCATCACAGACAAAAAGGCTCTACCTATCCTATCCTCCATATATAAAAAGCTTCTAGAAGAAAAAACCTGAATTTTAAAAAATGGGCAAAAGATACAAATACATAAAAATCAGAGTAAGAAAATCTCAGGGCACCTGGGTGACTCAGGCAGTTAAGCGTCCGACTCTTGATTTCGGCTCAGGTCATGATCTTGGGACCCAGACCACCTCTCCACCCTGTCCACCCACAGAGCAGAGGCCCGAGCAGCCTGCCTCGTGGGATCGGGGGACACGGATGTGTCACCATATGTACACGTCTACTTGTTTTGCATTTCCAAAAGGAAACAGGAAGGATAAGCCAAAACCTGCGGTTACCTTGGGGGAAGGCATCTCTGAACGTATCCTACCTCAGAATTTTGGCTTCGAAATCGTGTTAAGTGCTTTCTTTATAGAACTAAAAATGATTAAATCTAAAATAAAGCCATGTTGTTTAAAAAAAAAGAGCTTATATTTAAATAATTCAGAAGCTTGTAATTATAATTTACCAGTATCTGCTCTAAATTTTTCTTCCATCTTTTTCTTCAGAATTTCCATTTCTTCTAATAATTCTCTATTTTTGGCTTCGGAATCCTTTAGTTTACTAAAATAAAAAATAAAAGGCTTTAAGTACACTGAGAACAGACCATCTATGCAATAATTCGTGAGCGTCAAAATGTGAGGGCACGGTTCATCTCCAGCGCCTGGAAAGTGCCGGAACACGGCAGGCTCCCCGCCGCTGAACAGAAGCACAAACCCACTCTTGGCATGCTACAGAGAGGACAGGGATTTTGGACTTATAAACAGACATGGATTTAACAATCATGGCTGATGAAGGTGCATCTCGAGGCCCGCATGGGAGTTTCAGGCCCTCGTGGTCTCCTTCCAGAGGAGTCCTTCACCCTCCGAGGACACCACCCAGGTAACTCAGCCATCAGCGAGACCACGACCACCGCCTGAGCACGGGGGTGGGGGGGTGGGCGGCGGGGGCTGCAGTCAGGCCGCTCGGTGATCTGCCCAGGAGGCGAGGGGAACAGTCCAGCAGCCGAGTGGGGTTCTGCACTGAATCAGCGGGTGACGCCCGCTGACCTAGCGCACCTCTCTGTATCTCGGTGTCACCATCTATAAAATGGGGCTGCAAGAGTGCCGGCCTCCTGGAAACACTGTGATAGGCACGTGATTCACGGGACAAAGCTCTTACTGGGAGCATATGGAAACAGCAGCTATTACTATTATTACTCTTTTGGCCCCAAACTAACGAGATGTGTGACTCCGTCATCCCGTCAGTGACCCTGTTGGTGACATCCAGGTCCCCACCCCCCTTCCACATCAACGGCTACTATTACAGGTAGGGTGGCCTGGTTTTCATGAAGGACAGTTCATGACTGTCTCCTGAGCATGTCAAGCCAATGGTGGCCTCTCGTCAAACATTTGTTGAATTTACTGTTGTGTAAAAATGGTGTTTGAAGTTGGAAAAAGGTTTTGAAATAGGCATACCATCTCCAATCTGTATTTAAAATACAAGTTTCAGGTTAAAAGTAAAAATTCAAAGTTGATGGAATGAGCAAGCACTAAGGTGAACAAGCAGGCCGGAACTGTCCCTCAGCCGTGTGGCCGTGTCTTGTCACCCAGCACAGGGAGGACCAGCACCTGCCACTTACACACAGACACACTGGCACTTCACACCCATGGGCTCCCACCGCTTCATTATGTCCTGAGAACATGAAGCACAGCCCTCCAGTGCGTGCAGGGCATTTGCACATCCACCCCACTCAGTCTCACTGAGAACCTACTGGGGCCAGAAACATCCCAGTGTGCAAAGTTCCTTCCAGTCAACTGATGTCACAGCGCAAGGGTGTGCCCAAGGTCATGCAGCCCCCTACCGAGTCAGGGCACAGTACCAGGTACCTTTCAAAGGAGAGATTCATGTCTTTGACTTTCCTCAGCTCCTCTTGAACAAGTTGTTTGGCCCGGATCTCTGCCTCAAGAGCAGACTGCAATTCTAGCCGTGCAGACATGTCAAGCTTCTGACTACGGCGCACTTTCCAAAGGGGGTCCTGGAGACAATGGTTCAAATGCTAAAGATACATACATATATATATATATATATTTTTTAACATTTATTTCTGAGAGTGCAAGCAGGGGAGGGGCAGAGAGAGAGGGAGACACAGAATCTGAAGCCGGCTCCAGGCTCTGAGCTGTCGGCAGACCCCGATGCAGGGCTTAAACTCAAGAACCATGAAATCATGACCTGAGTTGGACACCCAACCAGCTGAGCCACCCAGGCACCCCTTTAAAGATATATTTTTAATAAACTTACTTAACAAAATGCTGACAAATAAACATAATTTGAAGTAATGATCAAAGTCCATCAGACCTAATTTTAGTTTGGGCATTTTATGACTTTTATTCTTTGTTAGAGATCTTCTACAGAATAAGCTGTACCTTAAAAAAATTTTTTTTCTTAAAGAATAAAACTCAACCTAGAGTGTAATTTCTATTTGGGCCCGTTAGACTCTCTTACAAACCTAAGATATATTGTGCGGGTCTCCATTATCTTACTTTTCCTTTACCATGAAACATCTGCTATTTCACTATCCTAGAAATTACGTCATTACTCATCAATTACCCCTGCCGCCACCGGAAGACTGAGGCGGCAGCGGGGGTAGGAAGGGAGGGTGCGCAGCGGGCCGGGGAGAGTGGCCCGAGCCAGCCGGTGGCAGCGTGCTCCCCTCTCCTGCCGAGAAGCCCTCCGTATTCCAGCCGCCCTCGCGAGGGGCAGAGGGAATCTGGAGAGTCCGCTTTGGTAGACTTTTTAATAAAGCTTCCACTACACACAGTTGAGAAGTTTTCGTTTTCTATCCATGAAGAGAAGGAAAGGGCACCGAGTAGGGGTCTGCAGGGACAGAGAGATGGGCGCCTTATCGGACGCCAGTGACTGTGATGAACCCGGTGAATGACAGAGGCCGCAGTCTGCAGGTGAGCGTGGCCTACACGAATTTCAACATTCAACGAGTGAAGCATACGCTTCCACGGACAGGAAGGAGATACGTGTCCGTCCAGCCAGTCCTTCAACAGGAAGGACACAGAATTCTGTAACAAGAACCTCGACCGCCCGTTGTGCTACAGGGACCCAGGGCTGTATTCTTCCATCTTTTATACGGTTTATGCCCCAGACTTATTTAACACAGTTCACGAGCGCGAGTATACGTGTAAACATGATTGGGAGAAAAGAGAAAATGCAGAAACGAAAAAAACTTGATCATTTGAATTGTTACTTATAAATCTAAAATCAAAAACTGAAAATGTGTCCCAACTACGCAGCAAACAAGATGGCTAAGGTCTGTGGTAAGACGGAGTGCGCCGGGACCAGGTGACGGGGGGGGGGTGATTTTTGACATAATGACACCCCTTTGGGGCAAATATATCTTCAAATGAACAAATCATGGGATAAAAATCTGGGTTTATTAAGTTCTAACTAAAACGCTAATGAAGCTGGTCCTCAACACCTTTACCGTCACCAGTACTCGTCACTCGCAGAGTAACTTACACACGGCGTAAGAAGGGCGAACACGAGGAGGGCTAGGCGAGGCCTCACCCAGAACTGAGCCTGGGCGGAGACGGCTCGCCAAACCCTGGGCACTCGTGACACACGGACCACTGCCCGGGGGGTGGGGAGGGGGTGTGAGAGAACGGACAAAACCCATCTCCCTGAGGGCAGAAACCCGTCCCTCGAACCGAGGGTCCCTCCACAGAGCTGGGCGCTCAGGAATGGCTTGGTGCGTGCGCCTGCACTTTCAGACGCGACTGTGGTCCCCCCAGCCTCCTCCCCGGCCACACGGAAGGCCGCATCACCCGAGTTACCCGCCTGGCCCAGAGTCTCTGCACTCGTGTTCACAACGAGTCACTGCTGGACCCCATCACCGTAAAGCGGCACAGTTTGGAACAGAGCCTACCAGTGCCCTCGACCCCAGACTGGAGCTCCTCAGCGTCTCGAGCTCTTCGGTCATCTTGGAAGCAAGTGCCTGAAGGTAACCTCGAGCATCCTTCTCGTCGCTGACCCTAGAGGACCATACAGACCAGGTGACAGGTGCCGAAAACGAGCGCAGGGCCCTGTCTCCCGCGGAACAAGGGACACAGTGTCCTATCAGCGGGAATAGTTGCCCACGACCAACGAATGGCTCTGCCAGCAAGGGCGCCCCTGTCCCTGCCCACCATGTCGTGCGGAGGCCTGGCCTCCCTTTCACCAGAACACGTGGGGGCGTGTGAGCCTGACCCACACCTTCAGGGACTTGGCGCTTTGTCCACCTCTAGTCCAATGTGAAGATCACTGGACGGGAGTGCTGCCCCTCGACAGTGGCGACTCAGGAGAGAGCGGCAGGATCTGTGCCGGGGCCTTGGGGCAGCGGCGGGTGGAGGGAGCCCGAGGCAGGGCTGGGGAAGAGCGGGGCGGGCGCGCGTACCACTGAATGATCTCGGCGATCTGAGCCTCCCAGTGGGCCACCGACTCCTTCTTGGCCGCCAGGTCCTGCAGCTCGTCCTCCAGCTGTCTGTTCTGAGCTGTGAGTTTATCCACAAAGGAACAAAGCTGCAATTAAACAATTGCACCACATAACTCGTTATTCGGTGTCCTTTAAACATGACCTTAGCATTACTACAGCTACGTGTTCTTCTGAAGATTCTGAAAGTTTTCTTTCGTCATTTCGTCATTTTGTTCCAAACTGCGTTTCCGATACAGACGTTTTGAACGTATCTAACTTGGGTCACATTTCAACCCAAATCTGAGTGTACACGTGACAGAAGGTAGAGGATTTCGGGAAATTCGCAGCTTTTAACCCAATGGAAATGTGTTCCGTCACGCACGAAGCACGCGTGTAGACCACCCAGCTCCCAGGACGCACGCCCGAGAAGCAGGGCCCCGAGCGGCGTGGACTGGATTACCCGCTCGTTCTCAGCCGTCAGCTTCTTGTTTTCCTCAAACAGCAGCGCCCTCTCGCGCTCATACTTCTCTCTGATCGTGCCTACTGCCTCCTCCATCTCGGCGAGCCTGGGAGGAGCGAGAGCAGCTTTCAGGGGCTCCCTGGGCCAGTCCCCACGGGGGCCGGGGCACTGAAGGGTGCGTGAGAACCTACCGTTCTCGCTTGGACTTTTCCAATTTGTCTTTCAGCACGAGGACTTCCTTCTGCAGGGCCAGCTGGTGGCTCTCCGAGTCATGCACCTCCTTTTTCACGTTTTTTACCTCCAGCACATGGGAGGCCTCCCGCCTGACCAGCTCCTCTTCGTAGAACAGGACTTTCTTCTCAAGCTCAGATTTTATTTTGGAAATCTCCTGCTGATGCTCTAAGGTGGCACCCGGGCCCCGGCCGCCTTGCTTCATCTGAAGATAAAGGTTAAATAAAGTAAATAAAGTCACACGGCCCACTGACCACACCCTGTGCGGGCACCTGTAGGCGCGGCTTCTGCTCTCCCCACCGGTGGCAGAACCGTGCCTGACACACCTGGCCACGGTCGTGTGGTCCCACTAACAACTGTCCGGCAGATTTGAGGGGCTGACAGTACCTGCTGTGCACAAGGGACGTGCCCAGATCTGCTTGGGACCCCAAAAGCTCCGTCTACACCCTGACAAGAACGGTCCCCAAAGCCTCCTCACAGGCTGTTCCTTCAGGCGACAACGTTCTTTTGACAGCTGACTACATGTCGGGCACCTTTGTGGTAACAGGGTTACACCGAGGTCCCTGCTCTCGTGGGACAGACGGGAAAGACTGACACCCAAGCAGCAAACAAGCAACGAGACACCGACACAGGGCCATGCAGTCAAGTGTGGGGCTGTGGCACCAAGCAGACGGTTAGAAAAGGCGCCGCCGACGCGGGGACACATGAAATGCCATGTCAGGCAGAAGCTCTTCAGCACGGCGATGGCAGCGGGCCGGGCACAAGCCGTGTGCGGAGGAGCAGGCGCCGGGGCGGCTGGGTGACAGAAGGGGCAGTGCTGGGAGGGGCTCCGTCAAGGTCAGAGTCACTCAGGGCTGCCTGGGGCACTGAGGACGGACATGCTCTGCCCCGCAGGGGGAGCGGACTGTCAGCGCCAGCAGCGACGAGCAGACGTAGGCACGAGGGGGCAGAAGTCTAGGCTGCCACCCACAGGCCCAGGTGGCAGCAAGGACGATGGAGAGAAACAGGCACGTCCGGGGTGCGTGCCGGGGGGAGAGCAGGCCCATCGTCTCCGCTGGCAGACGAGGAAACCAGGGCTCAGAAAGGGGACTGGCGCCCCTGAGGTCACGCCGGGCTGACAAGGAGCGCCCTCTCCCCCCACCCCCGTTCTGGCTCCTGGCGCCTGCTCGCTCCCTCCCTCCCTCCCGAGGTGCCTTCCACGTCCACTTCAGTGGCAGGACACGGGCTTTAAGGAACTTTCCCAGGAATGGCCTCACTGAATACACAGCAGGTTTACCAGGACTTACTAGAAACTGCCTGACACTTTATAGAAGGAAAATAGTGAAGGAACTCTGGTTCTAAACGCAAAGAAGGCTGTCATAAAGGCACGTTTGTGACCTGTCACCTCTCCACACCCCACCCCTGCCCGACACGCCCCCGCAAGGACTCCCGCCACGGGCAGCAAGGAAGGGGGAGAGGCCGGCCTCCTGCGGGCACTACCTTGAGGGCCTCGAGCTCACTTTCCACTTGCTTGGAGAAGCTCTCGCTGTGCTCGCGAAGCTTGCGCTCCCGGGAGGCCTCGGCGACGGCGTCCTCCAGGCGGGCTTCGAGCTGCAAGGGGCACACAGCTCAGCGGCACACGCCAGCCCTGCCCGCGGAGCTCGCCCCGGGGGCCTGTCGCTCTCCCCTCCGCCCCCGAGCCCAGGCCAAGTTAACGGCTGAAAAATACACTTTAAAGCTCTACTGGAACAGCTGGTCAGTAACAAACCAAGCTTAAATTCTAATGTAAACCGGAAACTTAGCAGTAAGCGTCCGGACAGGAGACGGACAGGAGACAGACTGGTGACACAGGCACTGTGTCTACAGATCACGAATTCATCTACTGACCGGTGAAGGTCACGTGCATGCACCCTGGTGGCGGTCAGCACCCCGGGCCTCGGCTGAGCGCCCCCCCACTTTACTGTACATCAGATCCCGGACGCCGCAGCGACTCGCCCGGAGTGCGGACCGGAATGCTCAGTTAGGGGCTCCGCGGACACTAGAACTACAAACGTATCTGGGTTGCAAAATAAACGGAAAAGAAAACAAATAGGTGTTTTCTAGGAGCGTGTACTTCTAGAGTTTTTACCAAGCCAATTTTAACGGAATTCAATCCTAAGGGCTGCTTAAAACATATCACTCATTAATGGAAGAGCATTCAGTGTCTAGGGCAGCGGGTTCTCAAAGTGGGGTTCTGAGGCCCTTTCTAAAAAAGGCCTTTCTTTTTCTCATTATCTGGGTTTTTTCAAATACTTTATCCAAAACAGTGTAACACAACAGACCGAATGCAGAAATGGGTAAGAGGACCTGTGTGTTTGTCAAGCCAGTTATTAAAAGCACAGAAAAGTAAAAATGCCACTCTTGTCACCACATGGGGGGAGGGAGTTACTTTTCATAAAAAATGTCAGTTACGTTAAGTGTAATGGGCAATAATTATTGTTAAACTGAAAAAACTGTTTCAACCTCTAACCTGGTCAATGTGAACAGCTGTGACCTCCCAGATGAAAGCTCTCAGGGGCCTCACTAGTTTTAAGAGCGCAAAGTAGTCCCGAAGCCGAAGTTTCAGAGCCACTGGGCTGACCGGGGGCGCCGGGCTGAGCCACCCCCTGTGGATGCGGGACTCGTGCTCACCTATGCTGCGCGGTGCCAAGCACACCCCAACACGTTTACCCTCCATTTGTCAGGCATCGATACCCACCATTTGCATTAAAAGGGGATTTTTAAAAAATTAATACCCCAAGAGATGTTGTTTAACAATTTGACAAATAGATATCGAGGGCTGAGAAGTACAAAGTAAATACTTGGCAGGTCAACTTACTTGGTTTCTCATAAAACTTAACATCCGTTTTAAAGTAATTTATGTAATTTAGACCACGTTCTCAAAGACGTTTTAGGCAGACGGTACCGAAGTCCCAACAGTACACTCCCCGACACGCTGCTACCTCTTTCCTGAGCTTCTCCGACTTGCGGGCTTCCTGCCGCATGGAGTCGATCTTCTGCATGGCCACCTCCACCTCTTCCTCTTTGTCCCGCAGCTGCCGGGACGCCTTCTGCTTCTGGGTGCGGAGCTCTGCCATGCGCTCGTTCAGCTCGGAGAGCTCCTGCAGGGCCAGCCGCCGCTGCTGGTGGGCGTCTCTGAGCTCTCGGGCCTGGGACTTCAGTCGCTCGGATGTTTCAATCAGTTGCTGAACGAAAGGAACGACAGAGACGCTCAGAGGAGGGGGGGAGGGCTGGTGTTCAGTCCTCCCGGCAAACGCGGGTTACGGACCACGGCCGAGAGCCAAGGGCTCACCTCTGCGAAAAGGCCCTCTGCGCGGCCCCAGCAGCCACGAGCGGCCTGGAGGAAGCCCACCTGGGCGGAGGTGCTAAGCATCCTCACTCCGGATGTGCTCACGCCAGAGAGAGCCCCACCCACGCGGCGAAGCCCGAGCTCTGCCAGCCAGCCGGAAGGCCTGCTCACAGGCTCACCTGTTTCAACCCCTCCCCTACGCCGTCCACGCGGCCACACAGGTGGACGAAGCACGAATGTGGTCACCAATCCAGTTATTGAAAGAGCAGAATCAGGAAAGAACATATTACATGTGAAAAAGCTTAAGAATTCCATCCAAGAACTACATGAAAACGACTGTCAGACAGCTAGCCCCTCACGAGAGTGACGTGTGGGTGTGGTGGCCCCACCTCCCCGCGGCCAACCCAACACCCGGGTGGCAGAGCCACGGCGGCACCTGTGGGTCTGACGCTGGAGGTGGCAGGACCTGAGTCGGGGAGGGGAGGGGCTCCAGGGCGCCGGGCAGGCGCAGGGCGCTGCCGGGCCTACAGTACTGAGGAGTCTCCTGTCCCACGTGCACTTCTCGCCAAAGCGCCGTGGTTGTGACACCACGACAGACTGGACAATCTGGGCTCGAAATCCTGCACGTTTTAGAGAACGCATCGCAAGCTGCAGGCTGAAGGACTTCGGGTATAAACAAACGTACTTTGGAAAACACAACCCTGGTGTGAAGATGCTGCCGTCTGAACACACAGTCTCATTCATGTATTTTACGGAAAATCAAATTTATAAAGGAGTTTTGGGGGGAAGCACCCAAATCGTAACAGTCTCTTTCGCAACGCGCTGTCGTACGGAAGAGCCCCTGCTGAAAGAAGGGGAGGACCCTGGCACCGGACACCAGCGTGAGACCCCAGCTGGGTCAGCTGCTGCGGGCACGGGGACGCGGGGACCCTCAGGCCCTCGGCACTGCCGGGTCCTTGCCGCCAGCCCGCCCGGCAGGCCTGTGGCAAGGCCGATACGGTGCCCGGCGCCGCGGCAGCGCGCTTCTCGGCCAGCCACCTCGCGGGCCGCGCGGTCGGCGGCACAGCACGACCCTGAGGCCATCTGGCCGCACCGCCCAGGACACAGACGAGGGGCCGGAGGACAGCTGCAGACGCCGCACGACTTCAGGCTCACGACTCGCGGAATCGCCGAAACCTCTCTCACGTGAACCCACCCCCGACTACCTTGTGGAAATCCTCCTTTTCCTGGCGCACCACGCGGTACTGCTTCTCCAGGCCTTTCAGCCGCTGCGTGGAATCCTCATGCTCCTGGCGAAGGGTCACCGTGTCCTCCAGCTGTCGCTCGAGCCTATTTGAATCTGAGAAGAGAAAATAAACGGCGTTCCCTTACAGGCAAAACTTCACGTCAGCTGACTTCCTGACAGCGAGTTAGTTAAGGATTCCTCACTCGCTTTATCACTTAGAACCTTTCTCGCTTTCTCACACACGAACAGTCACGCAAGCAGCCACCCTCATGAACTGACTGGTCCCCTGGGGACCACGTGAGCGAGCACAGGGCAACCCTGAGGCGCGCAGGAAAGCTCAGTCATGGGCTCACTCGGGGCCCCTTTCAGCGCCAGGATGCTGGGGTTCGAGGTAGGGAATGGAGGGCTGACTGAGGATTCGGACTCAAAAGTGACTTGAATCTTCAGGAAGCTTGGATAATCTAGGAGCCGCAAAGGATAGATGGTGACGACAGATCCAGCACCTAAAATACTGAAAGAGCAGACCCAGCCGCTGAGGGAGCTTGAGAGAGAAACGAGCTGTGGCAATTCTGCCTCGGGCTACAAAGGGGAGCGTGAGGACAGAGAAATGTAAACACTTCTGAGACTTGGGTAAAATACTAGGAAGTGATTCTAGCTGCAACTGTCGAAGTTTATAATTTTTGGGCCGAGCAAGTTGGAGAAATAACCTCAGGTAAACGGACAAAACGAGACCTCTAAATAGGTTTACGGAAGCCAAAGCGGTCTTCTCCTTTTCCACCTTATGAAACGGACTCTGAAACTCTTCTCTGAGAGATTAACGTCGAAGAACACAGACGAAGCAGCCTGTTTAAGACACCCACCTGCTATTTTATTCTTCAGACGCTCGATCTCCTCGTTTAGCTTTTTGATTTCCTTATCTCGGGCTGAGCCGCCCAGGGCCCGGGTGGACCCGTGCAGGGACTGCACCGTCTGGGTGGACTCTACAGGAGGGAGACGGGGTGTGAGCGGGGACAGGGTGTGGGGAGGGGGACCGGGCGTGGGGAGGGGGAGGGGGCCGGGGCGGCAGGGCCGGCACCCACCCTGCAGCTTCCGGCTCAGCTCCAGCTTCTCCTGCTCCAGCCTGCGGATCCGGCGCTCGTAGGCCTCCACCTGCAGGCTGTTCTCCAGGTCGCGCTGCACACCCTCGTCTTTGCTCAGCGTGCTGGCCTGCATTATGCTCTTGAGGGAGCCTCGGTCAGAAAAGCAGCTGAAAATAAAGCAACAGGGTCTCTGACCTCCTGAGTTTACGGCACCTTCATCAGCATGTGGACACTTGCTGGGGCACTAGAGAGAGAGAGTCTCACACAGGCAAACGCCTGTAACGAGACTGTTGTGTATGGAGCCGAAATTCCTCACAGCAAATGATCGGGTGACGGGGTGACTGACAAGGATGTGCCCTCAGAGGGGATCGAAGAAAACGCCTCTGCAAAGGAGGGAAGTATACTTTCTATATCACCACTCACACGCGACCAGAAACACAACAGGAGACGGCATCTGTGCGAGGAGCTGGGCGCGGGGGCCCTGGGCGCTCCTGCCACCGAGGGCTCCTGGAGCAGTCCCCACCGGAGCTCGCCTCCCCCTGCACACTGGACAGCCCCCGGCACCCGGGGCAGCCTGCCACAGGCCTGCTGTGCAGGTAGGCGGCACGCACATACTGAAGCCCAAGGTGGTTGGCGCCCTCAGAACCGGCCACGAGTGACTCAGTTCCCCCACTAATGTGACAGCGACACCAGGGAGCCCTCTCTGAGTCTCACCACACTGAGTGCAGCACAGGTGCCTGGCACACACGACTACGAAAGGGCCCGGCCAGCGCTCTCCAAGGCAGCCGAGAATGCGGTGCCAGCACCGTGGGGTCTGTCCCAGGAGGACATCCCTGGGCCTGACCCGCCAACCTGGAGCCTTGGCAGGTGGGCCTGGAACCTGCAGGTTTAACAAGTGCCCACTGAGCTGGAATGGATCAGAAAAACCCGGAACATCCACATGAGAGATTAAGAGGTCGTCGTGCCTCCCGCTTCTCAGACCGCTTCCTGCGGGCGACAAGGCATCAGCTGTTGCTCTGGCTGAAGGGCAGCCGGGCGCCGGTGCCTCGCGCCAGGAGAGCCTCTGTGAGCTCGCGCACAGACAGCCCCCTCTGGAAAGGCTCCTGTCCGCTGAGGTGGGAGCCGCTGGAAGCCTGTGTGGCCCTCCTTCAGGGGTTTTGAGGTTCCCTCCTTTTCATTTAGCCCGGCCTCCGTCCCGTCCCGTCCCCTCCCCGCCCAGTTTCCTTTTCAAAGCAGGTAGAACCCTCAGGCAACAACCTGGCAAAGAGGCCCCTTCAAGGCAGCCACCCTGTCTGGGACTGGCCCCAGCCCCCCAGGAGCTACAGAGCTGTGGTCACATCCTTGCAAAAGCAAGCACGGCCTGACGGGGAGCCGGGGCTGCCGGCTGCGGCCCCTGAAATTCCCCGGGATGAATCTGGCCAGCACTGATGGCCTGTGAGCCAAAAGTCAGCTGACCGGACCTCCCATGAGCTAAGAATGGGTTTCACATTTTAAAGGTTGTTAAAAAAGAAGACGACTATCTAACAGAGACCACCCTCTGTGGAAGAAGCTGCTGATCCTGCTACGTGTCATCGCGTGTTCTCATCAGGTGTCCTTTGTCAAGGACAGCCTGCCCGCAGCACCCACCCGCCCAGGAGCTCGCCCTCCGACTGCCACCTCGCCCAAGGGAAGACTCTGCCTGGGGAAGCACAGAGCTAGACCCACCTTTCCGTTGTAAACGTAAAGCCGATGAATGGCAAATGTAGCCCAGAGAAGCCTGTGTGAGAACCAGGAGGTAGGATTTCCTGCACGAGAACACAAACCACAACATGAAATCCATGCTCATAGGGAAAGAACATTAGCAACTGGTGAAATTGCACTAGAGAGAATCGCGTGGCTTTCTAGGACCCCGAGCCCAGTGTCCCCCACACGGGGACACAGCACTGGCAGATTATTTCTGGTCCTGGCGGTGCCCGCTGCACGCACAGTGCAGTGAAAGGAACACACACACTGCTTCAGATGGTGATTAATGGCACAGTCCAGCCTTGGACCACACTCATCACGCCAAACTCAAAGCCACACCAGCCCCCGCTCCACGTGGCCGCGAGCAGAGGTGAGCAGGCGGGGGCACTGGCACAGCCCCTGAGAAGGTTGCAAGGCAGAGGCTGGGGGCTCTCAGGCTCTTGGCAGAAACAGAGGCCAAAGGCTCAGAACCCAAGGAAGAGAGTATTTTAGATTAACGTATTTACAAACCCTGTTTTTTAGTGTCAGGGTCCTTCTTTATTAAACATGAAACCCAGGTTATACTTTATCTGGGAAACGTCATTGTAGAAACAGTTTCTTTGGAGTCTAGGAAAACCCTTTCCACAGTGACACTACTTTTCTGTCTTTTCTCCAGGCGGTCTACGGTTCAGCTCTTATGTGAGTAAGAGAAATTCTCTAGGGGGTGATCAAGACTTTTCTTCTACTTGGTCAAACTGCAGTTCCTCTATACCCAAAACAAGTCACCTGAGTGGACTGAAAAGGCTGGGTTTGAGGAGATCAATATAACTTCACAGCCTCTGAGCAGAAAACTCTCCGGAGCTGGCGGTGCCGGCTCATGCAGCAGAGGCCGTCGGACCCGCCCAGCACCAGACGGCCCCCGAGCCAGGCCCGACCTGGAGGATCCACGACGTGAGACGTCAGCGGGAAGGCTCAGAGCCCACACAGGGTCTTCGCCGCTCCCAAACCCCGGCCGTACGAGGAGACGCACGTGCAGACACTGAGAGCCGTGACGGCCAGAGGCCTACGTGCTGCTGCGGGGGCGGAGTCCCAGGGGCCTGCAGCCCGCTGTGGGGCACAGGCCGCGCCCCCCTCGCCGGCTCGGGGCCTTGAAGTCTGAGGCGGTGCCAGGGCCGCGGTGGAGCTCCGGGACGGCGACGTCTCCGACAACGCTGAGTGCCATGAAAATGCGCGTGGGCATTTCTGAGGAGCTCCAAAGGAGAAGAGCCATGTAACTCAATCTTACTCAAGCTGAGTACAGGTGGACCTTGGAGAAATTTCGGGCTCGGTTCCAGACCACCACGATAAAGCAAGTGTCTCAACAGAGCGAGTCGACTGTGTTTTTTGGTTTCCTAGAGTATGTGAAAGTTTACACTATACTGCAGTCTACTGAGTGTGCAACAGCGTTATGTCTGAACAAATAAATGTCATAATTTAGAAATAGCTTACTGTGGGGGCACCTGGTGGCTCAGTTGGTGAAGCATCTGACTCCTGATTTTGGCTCAGGTCATGATCTCACGGTTCTGGGATCGAGTCCCGCGTCAGGCTCGGCACGGAGCATGGAGCCTGCTTGGGAGTCCCGCGTCAGGCTCGGCACGGAGCATGGAGCCTGCTTGGGATTCTCTCTCTGCCCCTCCCCAACTTGTGCGCTCATACACGCACACTCTGTCCGAAAATTAATAAACAAACTGAAAAAAAATATTGCTAAACGATGCTAACCATCATCTGAGCTTTCAGCAAGTCGTAAGCATTGATCACAGATCACTGTAACAAATACAGTAACAACGAAAAGGTCTGAAACATTGTGTCAATCACCAAAATGTGACATAGGAGATAAAGTGAGCAAATGCTGTTGGAGAAACGGCACCAGGAGCCTGCTGGTGCAGGGCTGCCACGAACCTTTACTTTGCAAAAAAAAAAAAAAAAAAAAAAAACCCAGCATCTGCAAAGCACGATGAAACGAGGTGCCTATAATCCCTATCTTTTTAATTTTTTTTAATGGTTATTTATTTTTGAGAGAGAGAGAACAGCGTGAGCAGGGAGGGGAAGACAGAGGGAGACACAGAATCTGAAGCAGCTCCAGGCTCCGAGCTGTCAGCACAGAGCCCGACGCGGGGCTCGAGATCATGGACTGCAAGATCATGACCTGAGCTAAAATCAGATGTTTAACCGACTGAGCCCCACAGGTGCCCCTATAATTCCTATTTTTTAAAGGGGACATTACTACTAAGCTGAAGGCTGGAATAAAAGGCATATTTTCTTGAAACATCAACTGCCAGATTTTTAAAAAGAAGCAGCACAGCTCTAAGATCCTGTTGACGACCGACACCTTCCAACAAACCACTGCCGGCTCGAGACCCACCGGGTCGACGCGAGAACGAAAGTGTTTGTTTACACTTACGGTGTTTCTCAGCACATCATCGTCCACATCGAAGTTGGACGTGTCAGAAGGACTGCTCACATCGGGAATATAAGGTGCTTCCAGGTTTCGTATATTTTCCCAATTCAGACCTTCAAAAAAAGCATGCTTTTTGAAGTCCTCTATTCCATTCTGGCCCAGCCGGCGCTCTCTGCTGCAGATCAGTCTTTGGATGAGGTCTTTGGCTTCTTCAGACACATCCGTGACGTGGGACGGAAACTGAAATCGCTCCTGGGGGGTGGGAAGGCCAGTGGACACGAGATGAAAACTTACTCAGAAAAATCCTAGGTGTACAGATGTCAGAGGAAACAACAGAGAGACGACGGTCCTTTCTAGCTTCACGGTAACTAAATGCAAACCACAGCTAATGAAATAGAATTCTAATGAGAAAATCATTAGTCGTGTTGGTTTTATTTATGGCAGACTTGTTACCACGTTACACGTAAATTAAAACAATGATCAATTTTCACCCATCAAAGTGGCAAAGGACACGGGCTACCCGCTGTGGTGGAACAGGCTGGCGCAGCTCTTTCAGAGTGCGTTTGCCCATACCTACACCAAGCCCACTCTTAACATTTTGTTCTACAGAAAGTGTCGTGCACTGGACAGGATGACGAAACGCCTGGTCGTGTGTCACCTGATGACATTCATTCAAACGTGGCCCCACAAACGAACACCCAGCACGGCAGCGGCCCGGGCGCTGAGGCCCAGGCCCCACCTCTCTCGTCCAGAAAGAGGGAGGGCGGTAACACAGCCGAAGATCAGACCCATGGGTGCACAGCAAGCGCTGGACCAGGCCCTGCAGGGGCGCGAGCTCCGTGCCAGCAGGCTCTTTAGAATTCACGGGCCCTGTTGGGTACCGTAACGGCATTTGTCACCGAAAAGTGGAGGGGATAATTTCCACCATCTACGCTATGCGCTTTTGTGCTGTCTGACGTTTTTCTGGTAAGGATATGCTAACTTCCAAGTGAAAACAATGATCTCTACTCCGGGGAAAGTGTTTTTAAAAACCACGGTCTGTCCTGATTTGGGTTTACACAGCAGACCACCCACCATGCTAGTGTCACTGGCCCCCGACACGAAGAGTTACTGGGGAGGAGCTCACATGGGGGTGCAGGTGACAGATGGGGAGGAGGCTGTGAGCACAGGGTGGGAGCGGCGGGAGGAAGACCTGCGTGACTAAGGGAAACGGATGACGAGATAGGAGAGGGAAGAGCGAATGGGAAAGCAAACACGAAACGAAGGAAAGGCGGTGGGGAGGCAAGGCCAAAGGGGAAACCGCACAGCTGGAAGGGGAAAAGGAAGAGGATCGCAGAGGCGGAAGGATGTGGCTCCGGAGGGGGCGCCTGGCCCACGCAGGACAACTCATCTCCGGGAGGCGACGTGAGAAGGGGAGCTGTGGTCACGCGGTGCACCCAGACCCATAGGTGGAACAGCCCAATGGGTCATCGCCCCCGGCCGGCCCACGGCCACGCACACCAGGCACAGTCCCACGGAGGCCCGCCTGTCCGGGGCCCTGCCCCGAACACCGGCACCGCCCAGCAGAAAACGGGCTCGCCGCGCCGCTCCCTCCCCCCACGCCCACCCCTCCCGCGTCAGCAGCCCTGTTCCTGTCCGGCGGCCAGCGGCCTGCTCTGACCCTGTCACCTCTTCCCCAAAGACGCGGACAGCTTCCCAGCAGCCCTCCCGCCCCCACGCCCGGGCCTCGGGCCTCGAACGAACAGGACGGGGAAATGCAACGTCCTACCTCGTGGTTCATGATCTTTCCGTAGGTCTCCACGAGGGACTCTGCGTAGAACGGCGTCTCTCCGTAGAGCATCTCGTACATGCAGACGCCCAGAGACCACCAGTCACACTCGGGGCCGTACTTGCCCATGCCGTCCTCCATCGCCTGCAGGATCTCCGGCGAGATGTAGTCAGGAGTGCCCACGGCCACGGAGGACTGAACCTTCGAGGAGAGGGGGATGTTGGAGGAAAACCCTGCGGCAGCTCCAATTCCAAATTCCCAACTACTTCCTCTAAAACACGGACGGCAAATAATGAAATCATCGTGGAATAAAACTGGCACGTGAGCATGATTTAAAAACCTAGTAATTCAAAATTCAATGCAATGAATGTTCTCCTGCAGCACTAAATTTGGGGCAGTTTCCAGAACGTGTGAGATGGCCTCGAGTCCCTGGTCTCTCCTTGCCCGTATGCCCGGCACAGCCCCCAGATGGCACTGTGGTCCCTCAAGGGGCGGCATTTCCCACATCCTCCGTCACTGCCCGGAGTGCGGTCCGGAAGCCGTGTGTGTTCAGGCCAACGCTTCTCAAACGTCCACATGCGTACAGGCCACCCAGGCTCTTGTGAAATAGAAATCCTAGGCTGGGACCCAAGACACTGAACTTCTAACTGTTCCCAGAGATGCTACGGCTGCTCACCCAGGGCCCACCCTTCAGTCTCCCCGGTGGGAACATCTGGAATTAGTCCAGGCACTGGCTGGGTGCTTAGGAATTCCCCAGGTGGTGAGCCAGGAGGCTCAGGCCTCTAAAAGGCAAAGAACAGTTCTTCAGCCACTGACGTTAGCAGAAACAGGCCTCAACGTGGGGTCATGGCTCCGGAAAGCTGTGGCCAGCGCAGGCAGTGATCGCCGTGAGAGAACAAGGGGGCAGTGGGTCAGCGGAGCACACGGAGAACAGAGTCCGTCAGACTGAGGGAGAAACCATAACAGAAGGCCTGGCCCAGGAAGGCCAGACTCTCCCTTGGGTCGTGTCTGAGGAGGGGCCATGAGGCCCAAGCAGCACCCGTGTCAGACTGGACCCTCGGGGAGGTCAGCCTCTGTCACCCGACCAGAGTCATGTCCCTGCCCGGCTGCAAGAGCCTTGCGGTGGACGGTGAGGAGACCGGGACACGAGGAGACAGCATGGGAGGGGTGAGGTGACGGGCGGGCAACAAAGGTAACCAACACTCGAGCTCAGTCCGAGGCCGCTGCGCTTGTCGTCAGAAGGCTGGATTTGAGGACAGCACCAATCTATCAACTCATCAATACGTGGTCAAGATTGGAGAAATAAGAGACTGACTTAGTGGGAAGACAGACAGTAAACCCCAGGATCAAGGATCCCCGTTTCTAGATGGACAACGCCCACAGAGAGAAAAGCCCTGCCTGACAGGAAGTTACCCGCCCACAGACAGAAACGAGGAGTCACTACATAGTCAACGTCTGAGGGTCTGACCGGCCCGCACCAGACGTCTCATGAAAGGACCCGCAGGGGCCTGCCTGTCACCGCTGAGCCGGCGTGTTCAGCCGCCTCAGCACATGAGGAAACGGACACCCCCAACTTAAGAGGCACACGTACCACTGCTTTAGACGTGCACATCAACCCGAGGTTTTAAACTTAACTAGAAAATTTCAACTGTCCCCCAAATGTGAAATCTTTTTAATTCACATTCACAAACTTGGTTTCTTAATTGGATCTCAAACTGAAATGTTAAATGGAATTACAAGCAAAACCCAGAACCAAATGAAAAATCTCCAACAGAAATACCTACAGTTCCATCGTCACTCATCTTCAAACAGGATCCGAAGTCGGCCAGGCGGATGTGACCATTCACGTCCAAAAGGACATTGTCAGGTTTAATGTCCCTGTCAGTAAAACAAATCAGTGAATTAACTATTCCCACAGCACGCATCAGGCAGGTCAAGGCCTGTCACCAGTGGCATATCCACCAAGGAAATGCTAATGCCTTTCAGGACAGCTGTGGCAACCTCAGGGAAACGTCTCTCCGTGACACTTCACTCGCACACACGTACGGCAGGGGCAGTCACCACCACTACCGCTCGCTCCTGTGCGTGAGCTAACCCCCAGTCAATCCAGTGACGCACCATCTTGTTCCCGCAGCCCAGCTGACCGTGCTTCCTGAGTGTGTCCTTCATGCTCGGCGCTGTGCTGGACCCCAGGTCTATGACGGTAACCAGGCCCACAGCCCCTGCCATCATGAAGCTTCCCACCGGCTGAGATGGCAGAAAACGACCATGCGAACGCGCGAACACGCCCGTGGTCTGGCACCAGAGTACGACACCCAGGGTAAGTGCTGGGAACAAACACGAGGCAGCAGAAAACTAGGCAAAGCGTGGCTGAGCACAGACGCGATGAGAGCAGGAGCCAGGTGAGGCCCCGGGGCGAGACCATGGCAGCCCAACAGCACCCCGAGTCCCCCACACCGTACCTGGAAGACAAACACCCGGGGGTAAGGACCTGAGCCATCTGCCCAGGTATCAGCAGCAAGCGCGTGGCCAGAAGGTAAGCCCACGGTTGACCTGCTGGTCTGTGGGCTTGCAAACATGGGGCCCCAGGGAGGGGGACGGCCTTTAAAGCACAAGCTCTCCTTCCCGGCAAAACAAGTTCACATGAGAGGACGGCATGAAAGGGAACAGACCTAAGGAGCAAAGGCAGGCGACGGTCACCAAGAGGAGAACAGGTATGTGCTCACACGGCAGAACGCCACGCCTTGGCTACTCCCAACATCAGGGACGCATCTCACAAACAAAAGTGAGTAGAAGGTGATAATTCTTACCCAAAGAAAGATCCACAAAGCGGAAGAAAACTAGCAGAGCACTCCAAATTGAAAAAAAGAGGAATAGGAGAGAGAAAACAAAGCAAACCCTCAATGGGTCAGAAAAATATAAACTAAGAACAGAACCAGACAAAAACAGGAAGAAACGAAAAGAACTGATTTATTTTTTTTTTAATGTTTTTTTATTTTTTATTTTTGAGAGAGAGAGAGACAGCATGAGCAGGGGAGGGTCAGAGAGAGAGGGAGACACAGAATCCGAAGACAGGCTTCAGGCTCTGAGCTGTCAGCACAGAGCCCGACGCGGGGCTCGAACCCACGAACCGTGAGATCATGACCTGAGCCGAAGCCGGACGCTTAACCGACTGAGCCACCCAGGCGCCCCAGAACTGATTTAACTCAGGGAAGAGACAGAAGACAAAAATCTTACCAGGAATGATGACTGAATTATAAGATGCCCAAAGGAGAACAAATTCCAATAAAAATCTAATGAAAGGCACTTAAGAAAGGAAGGGAAAGATCTAAAGGAATAAAAATAGACAAAGCATGAAAAGGGTCAGAGAGCAAGCAGTTAGGAGAGTGAAGCGGAAGAAGCTAAGAGGACCCAACATACAGATAACTGGAGTCCCCAGAGAAATTGAAAGACTAAAACATAACTAGTATTTGAGACCACAATCTGAGAAAAGCTTCCAGAAGTTAAAAAAAAAAAAAAAAAAAAAAAAAAAAAGAAAATGACCTGCATTTACAGACTGATGGGTTCATCAAATTAAAAATTTTCCAATGTTCTGTTTTTTGGAGCCAGACAAGTTGATACTAAAGTTCATGTGGACCAATTAGTGTGTGAGAACAGCTAGGAAACCCCTGGAGAGAAAGAACGGGGTCGGTGGATGGGGGGGGGAGCTAGTCCGACATGGGTTCAGCCTCCAAAACGGAAGCGGTACCGCTCTGACTCGCAGGGCGACAGAAGCAAGACAGGACAGAGCTGCACGGGGAGTGCGTGCGTGATAAAGGCGCCTCTCTACTCACTGGGGCAAAGATACACTCACATCAGCAAGCCGGCCTTGGGACAACAGGAGGGCCTCCTAAAGATAAAATCAGACCCGTTCCAGAAGCGCTCTGACCACCCCCGGCCTGCCCCGGGCTGTCCTCGTCACATCTCCTCTCTTCTCCTGCAGCTCTTCCACGCAGCTTGCTATTTGTTCCAGTTTTTCTGTTTCTGTTCTCTTAAAACCGCACGGTTCTCATTTTGTTCCTAAGCTGCACTCTCTGTTCTGAGGATGTCATGTCCTCGAAGGCAAGTTCTTGAAAATCTGTCACTCCTCGTTTCTGCCTCTGCCTCGATCTGGGTCTGACCTCTCCGGAAGGGGCTGTACCCACCTGTGTGCCGTGCTCCCTGGTCCCGGCCGCCCGAGCCAGGGAGCACCTGCTTGGGGGCGGGGCGGTGGGCACGGCCTGAAGTCACCACGGCCCGCATCCAGCCACAGAAAAAGGGCCCAAAGCTGTGGCACAGGGTCTGAGTCATGCTTCTTAAATCCAGCAGGGACTCCGCTCCTGTACTGACCACACACACTCATTTCTGACAATGCCAAGTGCAGCTTCAACTCACAGCATCTACCACCTGCGGACTATAGAACCTGACTTTGTAAACTTTGTAGCAAAACCGCAAAGCTTTCTGTTTTTAGATTGGGTCGTTCGAGTGCTAAGTCTGAATACTGAGTTGATGGGGGAGGGCAGTTAACCACATATTTAATTCTCCTGCTACGCCTGGAGGTCAAATGACAGAGCGAAGCGTCTACACAGCTAATTAAGAAAACAAGAAAAAAGCTTTCTAATTAGGGAAAACAGAAAAAGAATAAACTATGAAAAAAGTGGTCAGATTAATTTCCCTGGAGATCGGTGACAAACGCAGACATTTAGCTCTGGCATAAATTTGGCAAATTTCTGTCAAGCAGACAGAATACAAAATCAAATGTTGAAAACAACTACAGTAACTTAGAAAAGCAGGCACAGCTACATTAAAGAATCCAGAAAGAAAGAGAAAATGCCCTAAAAGAAGTGATGGTTATTTGGGGGCCGTGCCCTCCGCTTGCTCTGTGACACCTGGACCCGCGGGGCGGCGCCCTGGGCAGGAGCACATAACCCCGCGCCTCAGTTTCCCCACTGCACAGGGAGGACACTGCGTGAGTGGGGCCGCCCTTGCAGCAGGAGCTGCGTCCGCTCAGGAAAATCGGAGGTGGCAGCGGGGCCCGATGCGATGCCAGGGGGATCACAGTGGCTGTGAGCCTCCCCGCAGAGGACAGCAATGCCTTCATGGTCCTGGGAGGAAGGTGACTTCCAATCTACAATTCTCATTGGAGCATCCGTCAGTCACACGTGTGGATGGAATTAAGATGCTGATCTCAAAAACATGACCTCACAAGCCACCTTTTTCCAGGAACTACAGAAAATGTGTGTTCCAAAATCAAAAGAATGGACCAAGAAAAAGGAAGATGCGTGACTTGGAGGACAAGGGCTCCCATGCCGGGAGCTGGGAAGGGAGCGTCTCTGGGGACAGAAGTCTCAGAACTCGGGCAGGGGCACCCAGGGCAGGAGAGAGCCGTTCCGAGAAAATCACACCAGTGCTGCCCGACACGCTTGCGTGCGCAGAGCTCCGGAATTCGGTCACAGGGGATAACTAGCGACGGCTGCCAGGGAAAAGTCCGCAAGTGAACACTCAGGGCCATCACCATCTCCAGAGGAAACGACTTCTGGAAGCGTAAATACGGTGACCGCAAGGCTCATCTGTAACACTCACACAGGTGTTCCATGATGAACACCTGACAGGGATTTAACCAAGAGTCATCATGACGAACTGGGACGCTGTGGGAGGGAGGTCTCAGAGTGTGTGTGGGAGAGGGCTGAGAGAGAGAGCTACTTCTGGAAAGCGTAAATCTCCGTCTGAATAGACGTGATCTGACTGCCCCTCCTCTGCAAAAAAGAAAATGGCAAGAAAGGCCGGTTACTTAGAAGTATGAGGCAAATGCCACAAGAAACAGTTCAGAAGGCTGACAAGCTACTTGGGGCCGGCGGAATCCGGGCAGGGCAGAAGACTCGAGTTTTCGCATAAACCCTGTGGCACTACCGGACTTGGAAAGACCGTTACCATGAAATTACCGGATAAAAATAAAATAAAACAAGCAAACAACCCACAGGACCAACTCACTGTCTCAAACAGCAGCAAGAGACGGGTGCGCCCCCCAATCCCAGGTGCAGGACAGAGGGTGGCCCGGCAGGGGGCCCAGGAGGGCGGGAGCCACACCGAGAGCGCCAGTGAGTCTCGCTCAAGGAGCTGAGCCCCTCTCCTCAACCCGGCCTTCCTGCCGTGGAGCACCGTGGAGCCGGGAAAGTGCGGCTGAGAAAGCAGACACAGTCAGGGAGCCCATGCTAGGGGGCGGGCACCCTGGGGGCAGGGATCAGCAGGGGGAGGGGGCGAGCCAATGTCAGGGAAGTATCTCACGACAAGGTGGCTCTAGGTGACTGGGCTCGGGCATCCTCATCATCCCAGTGACGCTGGGACCTCACGCGGCCGGGTGCTGGGGTAGCCCAGGGCCCGCCACTGCGTGACCTCCGCACGGCCTGGAGCCGGAGTCGTCGACACAGAGAGCCTTGAAAGGGCATTTTCACACACTCGATGCCGTTCCCACAAAACACAAAAGGTGCGTACCTGTGCACGTAGTGAAGCTGATGGATGGAATCGATGGCCAGCACCATTTCACCGATGTAGAATCTTGCCATGTCTTCTGGAAGCTTGTCTTCAAACTTACTGAGCAGGGTCAGTAAGTCACCACCCACGTAGTAATCCATGACCAAGTACTGCAGGTGGGACGAGACGGGAGAGAACAGAACATTCAGTCAGCACGAGGCCTGACGACTAACGGCCACATTGCTGCCGTGGAAGTTCTCTGGCTCTTGCCGTCTGGATGGCTGGCTTCCCAGCTCTTCCTGGGCCATCCAGGCCGTCCCCACGCGGGACCTTCCGGTACCAACACTCTTGTACTTTCAGTCAGGCATCCGGCAGAGAGCAAATTTCAATATACTGTACATTTAATTAATGGGAAAACTGAACGAAGGAGAAGGCACAGTAGAAGCTGGTGACCCAAAGCAGAAACACAATTAGTGATCCATCAAGGTCTACTGGATTTTAAAGAGGGGAGAGGGGAATTATCTAAACTCCCATGAAACTAGCAGCTCTTTTTTTTCCCCAAGTTCATTTATTTTTGAGAGCGAGGGGGCATGTGTGTGTTTTGTGCTTGAGCGGGGGAGGGGCAGAGAGGCAGAGAATCCCAAGCAGGCTCCGTGCTGTCAGTACCGAGCCCAACAAGGGGCTTGAACCCACGAACCATGAGATCATGACCTGAGCCGAAATCAAGAGTCAAACGCTCAACTGACTGAGCCGCCCAGGCACCCCGAGACTAGCAGCTCTTATGAGCGAGGCGATCCCCTGAACAGGATGAAAGGTAGGTGCTTACGAGCACACCCCCCGAGAACTCAGAAAATCTCCCACCTACGTCGAAACTAAAGCCAAAGGGGAAAGCGCCCAGGTGCTGGGTGTCCTGCGAACGGGCCGGGGCCTCCTCTCAGAGCCGGGGTTCAGGGCAGCCTCCTGTCTGAGAACAGCGTCTCTGCGCAGCCCCCTGCACGCTGTGGGGAAGCCCGGGGGCTGTGGAGACCCTGACGGGGGCATCGCGCAGGCCAGAGAGGCCCAGGATGGGGGACACGGTCGCAGACAGAGTCAGGCACAGCGCCCGGCCTCACGGGAACCCCCTCCCTCGAAGCCAGTCTCTGCGGAAGAGACGGATGTGCTGGTCCGAGCAGTGAACTTTTACGCCATCGCCACGGAGGAAATGCCACCGCCGTGTCTGCTGAGCCAGAGGGACAGTCATTTATTATTTACTGAGAACCCGACGGCAACCATGAGCAGCACCGTCCAGGGAGCGCCTAGGATGCCGGTGCCTCCGGGCTCTGGCCTCTGCCCATCGTCTCCGTGACACCCACAGTGGCCTCACCACAGGCACCGGCACCTTCCCACCGCCCGGCGAGGAAATGAGGCTTGAGGACACGCCCCACGTCACCGGCCTGCGAGTGACAGAGCTAGGATCTGAAAGCAAGCAGTCGGACCCAGGCCCACAGTGCCAGACATGGCGCTTGGTGCCTCGAAAGAAAGGAGAGGAAGCAGCACGCCGCGGGCTCCCGGGGGGGGGGGGGGGGCTTCACTCCAGGCCCCTGCTCGCAAGAGCATTCGTGCGGACACCCTGCCGTCCTGCCGCGCGCGCAGCTGTCAAGACTCACCTGAGACCCCCCCGCCGCGGTCCCTCAGCACTGATGCCCGCCTGCCCCACGGCACGAGTCCTGGGTGACTGCTTCCGCCGCACCCACGCCCGCAACGGCTCCTGTGTCACGGGAGACCCCCAGTGCCACGCGCAGAGCCAGTGCTCTCCCTCGTTCGCTCTCTCGCTCTCAGCCGTGAGGGGTGCTCCCCACAGAGCCGGCCCCGAGGGCAGCGACGGGGACCATGGAGTCAGTCACAATAATCTCGGCGCTAAGCACGGAAGAAAACTCGATCGCGCGGCACCCCGGAGCACGACCATGGCTGCACGGACCGTCCAGCAGATGTCTGTGGCCTACAGCCGGTCGGGCTTGGGCCAAGGTCATGTCGCAGACAGAGGGGCGTGTGCAGGTCGGAGGGGCGGGGCCGAGGCCACGGTGGGGACTGACTGCAGGCCCCACTCTGAGAGCTGGGAAGCCCCTCCAACTGCCCAGAGGACGGGGGCCGAGGGCAGGGCCGCAGAGGGGCTGGGAGGCCAGGACATGGGCCCGGCAGGAGGGGAGGGTGACAGGCACCTGGTGTGCGGGGGGGGGATGGCAGAAGCTGTCCAGCCCCCACAGGAAGCAGCAGGAGCAAGTCAGGCGCGCATCTGGCCGAGTCTCAGCGGCCTCACGCCTGCCTCGAATTCTAAACAGAACAATGAACCACGTTACAGCGGCGCTAACGGCGCTAAACACGACCGAGGGGCCCTGGAGAAGGAATCTGTAAGGAGAGGAAACTGTAAGGGGCTACGAGGCAGAAACTTACTTTTGGAATAAGAACTAGACCACTTACTTCCTCTGTCCCGGAACACAGTGAACTAAGGGAACAAGGCAACACCCTTCTAGTTAGTGGAGAAACAGGTTTAATTTTCACCACACGCCAAGTTTAGAAGCGTCCAACAAAGTCATACGTGAACGGGCAGCCCAGCGAGCCCGCACGACGCGGGATGCTTGACGCGCCCTGCCCCGCAGCGCTCGGGCGGCCGCTCTCGGGCCTGCTTCTCCACCGCCCACCACGGTGGCAACTGCCAGGGTCCCAGAGAGAAGCCTGTCCGACGCACCACTCGGGGGCGGCAGAGACGGCAGCCAGCGGCAGTCTGCGAACCCCAGTACCGGGGCCCAGGTCCACACACTAGAAAGCCCGGGGCCCCTGCCTTCCTTCTGCTTAATTTTCCCTGTATCTCTATTTGTGCAACTCCAAACTCTCGAGACGATGGCTTCTTGGCCGAGATTCCTAACTGACCGTCTTAAATCAGAATTAGCCCGGTAACGCCTAACACTTCCAACTGTTACACGCTACGCTGCTTTCAGGAAAGACTAAACAAAGAAGGTCGTTTTCCTTCCCTGCAGATCTGCTCTGCCTAAACGCCTCGAAGCTTCATTCAAGTCAGAAACGGGTCGGAAACGGCCGGAGACGGTCCCCTCTGGGCGGGGGTGATGTGGAGAGGGCCCGTGGCATCGGGACGCAGCGGTCTTCTGCTGGGGAAGGGCCCTGAGCACCACCTCCCGCCACAGGCCCGCAACACACTTGGGCAAGTGACTGCATCCCTTCCTGCTCCAGATGCCCTATTTAAAGAGCGGTGACAACCGTCAGGGCCTAAGGCACAGGGTCCCTGGGAAGACAGAGCCAATCCAGGCACCTCTGCTTGATAAACACAGTGGTCCCTCTGCAGACACAAACATATATTTTAAATTCTAAATAAAGAGTGTAACAAACTATTTCACCTAATTCTGGACGTTCGAAACGGAGGGATTTCTTTGATGTGTGAAAGAGACGGTTGTAAGATGAATCAAAGAGACCTTATGTCCCACCTGCTGCAGGAACAGAGCACAGCAGCGAGGGTGGGCTCAGACAGCCGGAGCTCAGGGCCCTGCCCCGAGGCTGTGCTGGCCCTGGAAGCCCCTGCGGCCCCAGCAGGAGCCGGGCAGGGACTGCGCTCACCCCGCACACCAGAGCTCCACGCAAGGACCTCTTCAGGTTTAGGCAAACCTGCGGTCACACAGTCACTCCGGCTGAGAGCACAGGTCTGGTTGCCCTTTGCTTGTGAGCCGGTTGTCTGGTGTCTGTCTTTCCAGGCACATGTGTGAATCACACAGCAGCCTGGTCGAGACTGAAAGTAAGCCCCTGCTCAAGTCACAAGGAACAGATGACAAGAATCCCCCCAAAACCCGGGCCAGAAGATCTCAGCGAGCCCCACTCATCCGGGCAGGAGTGGTGTCCTCGGGTGGCATCAGGTGTCGTGGGGGACACAGCCACTCGGCACCAAAGGCTGAGCCACCGCGAGACCCCCCAGCCCTTTCTCCTCAAACGTAATCCAAGACGGAAAATGTTTTAAAGCCCCAGTTTATTTAAATGTAAGACACCCAGGGAGCAAAAACAATCAGGTTGTCTGGTGATGAGACTCCTCTACCTTTAAAAACTCCTGCCCGCTTACTCCCTTAAAACCAACCCCCTAGTTTTCTCTGGGCGCCCAGAGACACTGTCAATTCCAAACCGCCTTGTTCAGTTTTCAGTGGCCACACAAAGGAAGCCACACATTGCAGCCACGTGCAGGTGGCAGGCCCCCGGGGCCCCCGAGACGCAGACGTACCAGGTAGTTCTCGTCCTGGAAGGCGTAGTGCAGCGCCGTGATCCACTGGCAGTCGCCGTTCACCAGCACGTCGCGCTCCTCGCGGAAACAAGCAGTCTGTAAGGGGGGGGAGAGTCGGTCTGGGCCCGTCCAAGGAGTACAGTCCTGACCCCGGGGGGCCCTGACGGGACGGGGGCTCCGGAGACGCGTCACCCGCCTCCCAGGCTGCAGGAAGCTCGGCCTCCCTCCTCCCCGGGAACCAGTGCGCCCCCCGGCCCCGAGGCTCACTGGCTCAGGACGGGCCCTTCCCCCCGCCACTCCCATAGCCCCCACAGGAGATTCAACCCGACTCGCTTTCCGAGGTGGGCGCCTCCCACCCGGCACTGCCCGACCTCTCCTGGGCGGCCCGGCTTCCTCTCGAGAGCCTGTGGTGTGGCCACCCCACAAGCGCGCCCCTCTCTGTCACACACCTAAGTTCAGCAGCCACATGGCCGGCAGGAAAGGGCACACACCCTGCTTACTGATCTGAGCGGTGAAACGGGGCTTATTTACAGTAACTGGTGCCCAAGGTCAAAACCGAATTCTATGAAGAAGGATGACCTACAGCACCGTCATGGTTTATTTATCACACAGGTGGCACCTATATTTAAAAGTGACCAGGTATTCTGACATAAGTATGATAAAGCTTTCTCTTTATTGACCACCTGAAATTTTAACTCCCTCTATACGTGAAACCTGCAAAGTGTAACAAATACAACAGTGGCCCGACGGGGAGCCCCCGCCCCGCAAGGCAGCGGAGAATCCTACCGCTCTCTCAGGAGACTCCCAGTGACCTTCGGAACTTGTTTTTTTCCTATCAGCTTTCTATTCTAAATTTTTACAAGTTTTTATTTCAAAAAGAAAGGACAAGTAGATGTGCCCCGATTCTACTAATTTTTGTTATTTTTTTAATGTGGTTTTTTTTGAGAGAGAGAGAGAGAGAGAGAGAGAGAGAGAGAGGCAGCAAGAGCAGGGGAGGGTCAGAGAGAGAAGGAGACAAAGAATCTGAAGATAGGCTCCAGGCTGTCAGCACAGAGCCCGATGCAGGGCTCGAACCCACGAACCGTGAGATCATGACCTGAGCCAAAGTCGGACACTTAACCAACTGAGCCACCCAGGCGCCCCCGATTCTACTAATTAAAAGCAGATAAAATAACTCAAATGGGCCAGCAATCAGCTTGCACTGTCCAAACATGCAGACACCAACGCTATACCCCCAGCCCGCCGGGCCCGGTGCAGGGCAGCTGCAAGCAAGCCCCAGGACCGGGGCCACAGACGCTCTGCGCTCCCGAGTATCTACCTGTCCACATTTAGGAAAAAAGCCATTCGTAAACTCGGGATCACTGGCATGGTGACCCGCAGACAGGAAATATATATATCATTCAGCAGTTTGTTTTGGGAACCTTCAGTACTTTTTTAATGAGCAAAACAGAAGCCTAGCAACTTTTCTACCACCCCCTCTCGTAAAATAAACTTACTAGGAATAAAAAGATAAATTACTTTAACCAGCATTTTATATCAATATTATGCTTTTATATGTATCACACACACACACACACACATATCCCATCACACACACCCTGGTTAATCATAATAATTAGCAGACACCCTTGGACTTTTCGGAGTAGGATCTCCATAACCAGATTTAACTTTCATAATTTCAAAATGTGACATCTGGATACCTACTAGCTAGTATGATAAGGTGGGAGCCACCGCTCCCCTACCTTGGGACTTTTACACACACACACACACACACACACACACACACACACACACCACCTCCCCCCCCCCCCCCGCTCCGGAGGCTGACATTGAACAAGTCATATTAAATATGCTCGGCTACCGCCTTCAATAAACCCATCACTCCTCTAAAAATATAAACTTGAGTGAATTTGCTACTAGCATTTATCTTCCCACTTTTATGCACCACCAGCTACCCTGTTCCCACGGAAGAGTCACTTCCTCGATCTCCCTGGGCCCCCAGGACGCCGACGGTGCCATGGAGAAGGGCTGCTGAGGCCGAGGCACAGCCACCGTGGTGCCACCGGAGGCCGAGTCCCGGGCCCAGGTGACCACAAACACAGTGCTGCTGCTTCAGGCGCACAGGCTGCATTCGTGAGGGGCGAAGGCAGAGGCCGGTGCTGGGTTCCATGGCAGGAGGAGGACGGGGGTAGGGACGGGGAAGAGCAGGCCGTGACTGACAGGCAGGAAGAACTCAGGACGCCAAGTGAGAGTGAGCGCCCACCCACCAAGTCACTGACAACCTGAGCTCAGGAGAGGAGTCTGAGCAGAACAGACGTGGTACTAGTATTCGCCCAAGGTGGCAGCATCATCCCAGGTAAGAACTACAGAACATAGGAGGAAGGGCCACCTACAATTACAAGCGAGGTTCAGAGGGACATGATGAGAGAGGCCAGAAACCAGAGAAGCAGTTTCCGAAGGAGGAGGTGGCCAATCCTAGGGGCATTCAGTCCCGGGGCGAGCCTGCTTCACAGCCGGGGCACGGCAGAAATGGTGCCGAGAGCGTTCAGCCCAGGGGAGCCCAGCAAGGGGACATGGGCTATGTGACAGAGCCTTAGAAAGAAAGGATGCTTGGCTCCCTGGCGCAAAGTGGAGGACCACAGAGGATGGGGGTGAAGGCGGACCGGGGTGTGGGGGGGTCTGGTGGGACCAGAGGAAGAGCTCGGGCTTGCCCGCAGCCTCACCGGCTCCATCTCCATCAGGGGCGGAACGGGCGGGGGCGGGGCCGTGAAACAAGACCCAGACGGATGGACACAGAAGGAAGGAAAAACTTCCTTGTCATCTGGACCTGCCAAGCAGTGACCACCTACTTCTGCCTGTGATCTTCGTCCTCCCTGTCCTCCCTCGAGGAGGAGGGCGTATACAGACATTTCTGTACTTGCCTCGGGCACATGAAGCAGAGCTGACATAAATGCCCCAAGTTTCCATCAAGGCTTTGATTGGTCCCTACAGTGAGCAGCCCTGGAGGGGGAGGAGGGAGCCCCGCGCGCAGGCGCAGAGAGGAGTGCGCGCCGCCGGGAGGGGTGGAGATGGTGGCACCAAGATGCAGGTCAAGCAGGGAGGCCGGGTCTGCGAGGCCTGTGGTCTGTGGCCTCGTGGCCACGTGCCCCTCACCCCCTCTCACCTGCTGTTACTCCCCACTCCACGCTCACCTCTGCTCTTTTAAGCATTTCCCACTTGTTGAGGATTTTCATCGCATAAATTCGTTCAGTGTTCTTCATTTTGACAACAGCGACCTGGAATAGAAACAGGAGTTTAGCAAAAATGCAGTCAACGGAACCAAAAGCCAGCACACATTTCCACGTAACCACAGGGAAATCACAAGTGCCCGGAGAAATGAAACCCTGGAAAACGGCCACACTGCAACTTGCATCTCACTGCTCACTTCCGTGGTGGGTGGTGGGTGCACAGTGGGGCCCACCGCCCTCTTCCTTGGCGCATGCCTGGGACTTTCATCATAAAAACTCTAAAAATCACTCACTGCCCCCACCCTTCCCCACTGTGTCCAAGGGCCCCGTCCTCACGGTCTTCCTGCCTGCCCCGCAGGCGCTGCGTGTGCCTCTCCCTCCCGCTGCCGGCCTCTGCCTGCCAGCTCTGGGCTCCGGAGCGGGACTTAGGCAAATTCTCCTTTGTGCCTCGGTTTTAGAAAAAGGTGACAGCAGTACCGGCCCAAGCCTGCCACGAGGACAAAACAAGCTATACGCCTGAATGCACTCAGAATGAATGGTGTCAGCCACATTCTTCAAGGTACAATTCCAATGCCACCTCTTCCAGGAAGTCCTACTCGATTTCCTGGTCCCTGCCACACCTCAGATGAGCTCTGACATCACTACCAATACCAGATGTGATGTCTGCACCGTCATATGGCACATTCTACCCTGTAAAACTCATTCACTGGCCTAAGTCCCCATCACAAAACCATAAGCTACTTACTTATGGCTGTCCTTTTTGCTGCCAATGGCAGGCAGCCACACAGCAGGGATAAACAATTATTTACTTCCTTGCTTTCTAAATGACGCATGTCACACAGCAGCATCGTCAAAGGGACACTAGCTAACGTGCCCGGGCACTCTCCCCGTGCCAGGAACTGTGCTCAGTAACTGACCTGCACCCTCTCAGGTAACCCTCGCCACAGTCCTCAGTGGTGGCTATTTTTACATCCATATTTTACAGATACGGAATCTGAGGCTGAGAGGTTTAAATAACATGCTAACAAGTAGCAGTCTCACCCTCAAGTGCCCGCATGTTAAGGATTATAAAGACAGTTATAATTAAATATTCTCTTCCCTGGGCCTGATGATGCGGGCGGGGGTCCCTGATGGAAGCCCAGAGTCTGCTGAGGGTCAGATGCCCCTCCTACAGCACACGGCTTGCAGCCCGGCTCTGCAGCCCACCGTGTGAAAATCGTCCTCCGGTCGGTCACCTCCCTCGGTCATCTCTCCCATTGTCACCCCAGTGCTCACCGGGGTGGCTTTTCTCGTCACACCTATTTAAGCAGCTGTTTACTAGCTACGGTCTCAGAAGCACTGACCAAGCTCGCTACGATCCTGAATGAAGAATAAAGAGGGCCTGAACAAAGGTTCGATGAGTTCTCCAACATGTCCAAGAACACACACTCGGCACACATTTTGTCATCTTGTTAGATGTGTCAGTGTCTTCCTA
Source organism: Cryptoprocta ferox (assembly GCA_028646485.1). Classification (NCBI taxonomy): domain Eukaryota; kingdom Metazoa; phylum Chordata; class Mammalia; order Carnivora; family Eupleridae; genus Cryptoprocta; species Cryptoprocta ferox. The sequence goes on along the minus strand of CM053560.1, from coordinate 1,949,401 downwards.
GAAATCAGCTACAATCAATAGGTGAAATGTCAGTGTTTAAAAAAAAAGGCTACTATAGTGTAATCCCTATCAGAATATCAATGACATTTTTCACAGAATTAGAACAAATAATCCTAAAGTGTGTATGGAACTACAAAGGCCCCAAAGAGCCACAACAATCTTGACAAAGCACAGAGCTGGCAGTATCACATGTCCTGATTTCACGCCACACTACAAGGCCTCAGTGATCACAAGAGTTCGATACTGGCACAAAAACAGACCCACAGATCAATTAATCGACAAAGGAGGCAGGAATTTACAATGGGGAAAGACCATCTCTTCAACGGTGCGCAGAAAACTGACAGCTACGTGCAAAATGAAACGGAACCATTTTCTTACACCACGCAAAAAAATAAATGAATAAACTCAAAATGGATTAAAGACTTAAATAAAATATAACACCTGAAACCATAAAAATCCTACAAGAAAACACAGGTAAGTAGCCTCTTGGACATTAGCCTTAGTAATATTTTTCTGGATCTCTCGCCCCAGGCAAGGAACACAAAAGCAAAAATAAACTATTGGGACCACATCAAACTAAAAAGCTTCTGCACATCAAAGGAAACCACCAACAAACAGAAAGGTAACCTATGAAATGGGAGAAGATATTTGCAAAGATATAACCCACAAAGGGTTAAATCTAGAATAGATAATGAACACACAAAACTCAGTATCAAAAAAGCAAACAATCGAATTTTAAAATAGGCAGAAAACTTAAGCAGACATTTCTCCAAAGAAGACATCCAGATGGCCAACAGACATATGAAAAGATGCTCCACACCTCACTCATCATCAGGGAAATGCGAATCCAAGCCACAACAAAGTATCACCTCACACCTGTCAGAATGCTATTATCAAAAAGACAAAATAAATAAATAAGTGTCAGCAAGGACCTGGAGAAAAGGAAACCGTCGTGCACTGTGCACTCGGTTGGGAATGTAAATTGATGCAGCCACTGTGGAGAACAGTATGGAGGTTCCTCAGAAATTTTTAAATAGAACTGCCATCTCATCCAGCAATTCCACTTCTGGGTATTTATCCAAAGAAAACAAAAACACTGATTCAAAAAGACAGATGCTTCCCTACGTTCACTGCAGCATTATTTACAATAGACAAGATGTGGCAATAACCTAAGGGTCCATCGACTGATGAATGGATAAAGATGTCATGTATACGTACAGTGGAATACTACGTAGCCATAAAAAGGATGAGATCTCCCCATTTGCAATAACATGGATGGACCTAGAGGATGTAATGCTTAAGTGAAACAAGTTCTGACAGAGAAAGACAAATACCATATGATTTCCCTTTTATGCAGAATCTGAACAACAAAACAAAACAGGAACAGACTCATAGATGCGGAGAACAATCTGGTGGTTACCAGTGGGGTGAAGTGGGGGGGGAAGCTACTTAGTATTTAGGACAGAAATGGTCTCGCTTGGAAGAAATGGTAGAGCTGATAACTTTTGAGGAAAATAATGAAATTCTGAAGATTACAAGCCTCATAAACGACCCAGATCTTGCTGGAAACAACCTGCAGAGCACTCTCGTCTCTTACTAGACGCTTCTTCAGAAGAAAATACGCCAATGCCTCTGATAAAATACCCAGAAGGAAAAAGAAAGCATCTGTCCACAGAAAAACACCTGTCAAATCAAGGACATGCAGAAGTGAAATAAGTAAAATTTAATGTAAAAACAAAAACCCCTTGTATATTGAACAAGCTTTCTCTATTGCACAACTTATAAAATAAACAATCTGCAAAAATCTTGTTTAGTTTACTGGAAACTTCTTCTTGGCCCAAAACTCAGTCTTAATTGCATCAAAGAGAGATGATACTACAAATTATCTCCAAAATTAGACATTTCTGTAAAGAAGTACAAATAGAAGTAACCTTACTCACAACATTACAAAAATGATTCGGGGACATGACCACTAAGTGTAATACCTGATGCGAGCCCAGATCCAGTACTAGAGGGACCAAAAAAAAAAAATGCCATGAAGAACATCACTGGGCCAACTGAGAAAATCTACGACAGTAGATTAGGTCCAGGATTACAACAATACCCCAGGGAGCCAATGGCAGTGATGCCACTATGACCATATAATGCCATACAGTGGTAGTAACAGTCTAGTTACGGCAGGGGAGGACTGGCGAGCACGTGCAGAGTGGCCGGGAGGGCGGAGGAGCCGGATGGGAGGCTGGCGTTCCGAGCCCTGGCCCCGGGGTGGGGGAGGGACTTCCACAGGCCGCTAAAGCCTGGAGAGGGAGCAAAGGTAGGGGAGAGAATCCAAGGGCTTTGCCGAAGGCCTGGGCATGGACGGATTTCCTTAGTTTGGGAGGAATTTAAAAGGTGATACAGGTCATCTTCTCTGAAACTCAGAAAACCGAGCTGTGCATCATGTTCCCTGGCAAAGAGAGCAGCAAAGTAGCCACGGCCCATTGTGGCACAATGCCACCATCTCCCGTTCTTCCTCCTGAAGACCGACCCTCCTCTGCCCTCCTGCCCTGTGGCATCCCGGCCCCTCCGAACCCCGTGCGAGGGGTGCGGCGTGCCCGCAGATCCCCGTGAGGGCCTGGGCCTTGCTCGCATCTGCGCTCGGAGCCTGGCCAGGGTCCTGCTGCCAGCGAGACAGTCAACAAAAGTATACACTCTGCTGAATCGGGTTTCAATCTTAAAAGGTCTCTTTCACCTCACTCAACAACAACAAAACCAGACCTGACATCATCACCTAACCTGCCCAAGCGCAGAGAGGTGTTATTTCTGAGAACTCACTTTTTTTTTTCCTCCCCTGTGGTGCTGCCTCCCCGCCACCCTCCCCTTGGTGAGACTCACTCCCAGGACCGGGGTGTGAGGCCAGGGCTGGGTGGCGGAGAGCAGGGTGTGAGGCCGAGTGGCGACAGCCCACCACAGGCCTTGGGGCTGGGGTCTGACGTGAGGCCAGAGCGGTCTCCGGGAAGAAGCAAGGGCGCGGACGCACAACTGGCCACACTTGCTGGGGGAGGCCAGGGCTTTCGCACTCAGGCGTTGCTCCAGCATTTGTGCAGGAGAGCTTTCTCTCCGGGTGCTGTGCTGCAGCCCTGCAGATAAAGCAGGGGGCCCGTCGGGTGCGTGCAGCCGGAGAATCATTGACGCGGGGGAGCTTTCCGAGACAGGTTACAGGCCTCACATCAGCTCGGCAGTCAGGGGAGGCTTCAGAGCAAGGAGGCCGCCTCCTGAACTCACTGCTCTGCTTTCTTTCTCCTGGACGTGAGGGGAAACGTACGCCTTGCACAACAAATCCCGCGGGTTCTGTGGCACCTTATCATCACGGCAGGGCGCATCACTGTCAGGCAGGGCACACACGCAGTGATGGGACATGGCGGGTCACTGTGGGGCCCCACACATGACGCCCCAGCACAGCAGGGCTAAGGGGAAGCCTAGGCGTAGGGTCAGTGCATTTAGAAGTTTACGAGGCCTGGCTCTTCCGGTACTATGGGTAAAACCACCTGATTCTAGACTGCGGAGGGAGCCTGGGCCCGAACCCGGGCGGGGGCACGACATCCGCCGCACAAGGAGCCTGGACGGGGGCACCCTCTGCAGAGGCCGGGCCTCTGGGTCTTGGCTGCCGGGCCCAGGCCGGGATGAGGCCGAGGGGAGGCCGCGCAGGCCGGGCCCAGGCACAGCTCGAGCACCGCCGGCGGGCAGCCTGCCGTGTGGCCTTCCCCGCGTGCTGCAGAAGGTGACTGCCGAGGTACTTTTCAATTAACAGGTGGATTTTTAATAAACTTCTTTGTCCCTAAGAGACGATCTGGGTCCGGCCAATATTCAGGGTAACTCACCAGTCACAGGCTTTTGTTTTTATTTTTCTCCTCTGAATCGGACCTGGCAGGTCCTGCCCACCAAGAGCTACTCTCCAAGCAACAGTGACAACGACGCGTCCCCCGATCGATGCCCAGGGGCCTACTAACCTGGCAGCGGTGGCGGCTTTGACGGTCCAGGCAAAATGAGCAAAATGGAAGTTTATCTTACCTCACCAAAAGCACCTCTTCCGATTACTTTAATTATTTCGAAGTCTTCTCGATGAAGCTGCATCTCCTTCACCAGCTGTGTAAACGGCTTCGCTATAAATTCAAAAAAGTGAAACCAACAATTTACTCTAAGAAGTTGATACTATGTAAAAATTCAACAAACTGACTGGGGCATTCCACTAAATGACATAGATTTTTTAGGAGAAAAAAAAGATTTACGCTTTAAAATGCATAGTATCTGACAAGTTCTGGAAAGTCTGTGTCTGTGCTCAACTAACAGAGATGTTTATCCTTCGCTCCTGTCCTTCAGCATCTGCTGTAACAAATCCTGCCACGCGGATCCGCTGGCAAAGATCATTATAGCTGTGATCTGTCACGGAGCAAGCGACCGAGGGGCGCGCTGCCATCCACCCCACGGGGACAGCCCGCTGCCACTGGTCGTGAACACAGGCAGCAACTACACTCGAGGTGAGTGTGCGCCGGCTCGGTGGAACCACAGGGCCACTGGGGGCGGGGAACACGAGAGAAAATTCTCGCAGAATGGCGGCCATCTCTGAAGCGCAGGCAGCGCCCCTGGACATCGTAACCATCCTGGCTAATCCCGTGGGGGCTCGAACAGTGACCTCGGTAAGAAACGGGCAGAAGCACTTTACATGGCACTCACGCGTTCCAGGCGTAATAATTCTATCATTACCCACCTTGTAGGGAGGAGAAAACTGAGCCGGGTTTCTATGGACAGTGTGCTGGGTTGAACAGGGTCTCCCCCGGCCCCCCGCCTCCCCAAATCAGTAGTGTCCACCCAGAATCTGTGAACGTGGCCTTTTTTGGAAGTGGGGTGTTTGCAAATGTAGTCAAGTTAAGATGGGGTCACAAACAAGAATGAGATGAGCCCTAAATGCAATAGGACTGATGTCCTTATTAAAAAGAGGGAATTCGGACACAGAAGGGAAAAAGCCCCGCGAAGATGGGAGACACGGACTGGAGTGATTCAGTCATAAGCCAAGGGACGCCAACTCCTCCAGGAGCTGGAAGAGGCAGGGTCGGGGGAAGGGGTCTTCCCCGGGGCCTCCAGAGGGAGCGCAGTCCTGCTCACACCTTGACTTTGGACTTCCGGCTCCTACAACTTGAGAGGAAGATACCTGTTGTCTTAAGCCCCCCGTTCACGTAATTTGTTACCGCAGCCCAGGAAACCACTCCAGAGACGGGGCAATCTCTCTCCAGGAACAGAGCGAGTGGCAGCACTAGGACAGAAGCCACGCGGTTCAACGCCAGAGGCAGCGCACTCCTGACCACCATCCATCCTGCCCTTGGTCTAACATCCATAGAGTCAATCACATCTCTTACACCTGCTCTTATTTTCATCTTCAGACCTAAACCTACGTCTTACACTAACCTTTATTCCACACAGTTCCTTTTCGAATTCTCCACTACTAGTTTCCCAAAACATTTCCACTGGGCAAAGTGCAGAAGGGCTCTCTCTGCATTATTTCTCGCAACTACACGTGCATCGGCAATTATCTCCACAAACAGCCAGAACGAAACCTGCAGTCTGACATTTTCTGGATTTCTAACTGAGCTCCATATTATTACCTGAATTCTCTAGTTTTTCTCCTTAAATAGTTGCACAATACATACCACCAAGGTTTGGTCACCACGGTTCACTGATCATGGGAACAACAGCCAGGGCACCATGGACCGTGAATTGTCACCACTATCCATGTGGATGCCCATCGGCACAGAGATCAGGGAAGAGGACACATGGGGACGATTTAAAAAAAAAAAAAAGGCCAGGCTAAAGACAACCCTTGAGCTAGAACTTGAAAGGGTACCTATGGCTCATTTTTATTTCTTTCAAATATCTCCCCAAACAACCATTCCCAAAACTCCTGGTAGAAGTTATGTACTTCAAACAGCCACTGAAAACCTCTACCTCTCTCGGTAGTTTCCAGGGGAAGCGCAGGGCACCGTTCACTCTACAGTGAGGAGAAACGAGCCAGCCAATCTCACCCGCTGCACTTTCCCACCAGAAGGGAGAGCGGGAGAGAGGAAAGCGAGCTGCGGCTGCGAGCGCACCGTGGAGATGCTCGCTCTGGCGGGGGCCTGACTCCCCATTCCGGACAGTACCACGAGACCCCCAAGACCCACGGAAGGCGGCAGCCACTGTGTTACATGTAACGACCAAACACACATTCATGAAAATCAAAGAACATTCCACCCATATGAGCCCCTTTTAACTAGCCTGTGACCCCGTTCCACTCCTGCGCGTAGGCATATTCGATGTTTGGTACCGTCTGTATTCTTTCATTTTACTTCTTAGACGTTCCATGTTTCTGTACTACTCAGCTGTCACTTTAACAGATGCATCCTCCCTCGCTAAGCTGGTGCCCAACAATGAATGGTCAATCGCATCTGAGCACAAAGGACAAACTCTTAATTTTGAAAATCAGGATCTTCTTATGGTGAATAAATCTGCAGTAAACATTTGCATGCACAGAAGCTTTTTTGCTAAAGTAATTTTTAGGATGAAATTCCAGGATTCTCCAAAAGGCACTAACTTTTTTGCAGTTCCTATCTGTCACCACGTCCCCCTCCCCAGTACCATGCAAGGATGGTTCCCCTGCCCTTGACTGGGCGGTTCTCTGAGGCTCGGTGAGTCCGCTCCTGGGCCGTTAGGAGGACTGCCCGCTCCCCACATTTGCTCACCAATCACGTCTTCATCTCGTTTAACCCACTGCATAAGTGCTTTATTCTGACCTGTCAAACATCACACTTGTGAACACCATGCCTCCACTCAGTTCCTGCTTTTGATCTTAATTATGCTGTTTTTATTTTACAGAAATTACTTTTCATAAAAATATTTTCAATAAAACTGAACTGATTCATTTTTTCCTTCGTCATTTCACTATTAGAGCCTCCAAAGTTATCCACTCTTTAAAGATCTGACATTCAATCCTATTTTTCTGCTAAATGGCTTTTAAAAATAGCCCATTCTTCGTCTGTTGTCGACAGCAGGAAGTGTTTGTCTTGCTTTCCAGCTGGGGGCGGGGAGCACCCCGGCTCCCATTCAGGAGCTGCAGGTCCTCAGTGCACCACCCGGGAGCCTGCCATCCCAGAGAAGTCACCTCGTCCTCCGTCCTCCGGGGGCTAAGTTTCCTCGCCCGCCTCAGGGCAGTTAGGAGCCAGAGTGCCTCGCGGCGAGGCTGCCGCCCAAACACCCTGACAGCTCCGGCTCCGTCCCTGTGTCCCTGTTCTTCCCACATCGGTCACCTCACTCATCTTCCTCATCGAGTCCCCTCCTCCTCTCTGACAGAAACAGCTTTGTTGCTTCTGCCTTGTCCACAGCTCTGCGCACATCTCCCCGCAATGGATGGACGTGGATTCGCCAGGGCCCGCCAGACAAACGGGAAAACCATGGAAGCGGAGACAAACACTTGAAAAGACCCGACAGCTCTGAGGACACGCTGAAAACGTGACACTGGTGTGTACAGATCACGAAGACAAGCACGCCACAGCGGCAGACCGCCCTGTCTACCGCGCAGGCGCAGGGGGCCACCAAGTCACGCTGATCCCACGGGACTTCTCAGGCGAGAGGCAGAGAGGGGGCGTTTCAAGTGGGCTGTCAACCAGAGTCCACCCAAAACCAGGGCGACCTGCCATGCGGGCGGGGCGGAGTCCGGAGACAGAAGCGCACCGGCTATTTGAGCAGGGAAGTTTCACGTTAACCAGCAACCCCGAGGGCAGAGGGGAGGCTCACTCGTCCCAGAGGCAGCAGGTGCACGTGCAGGAAGCAACACGACTACCCGTGGGATCAGGGAACCAAAGGAAGGCGCTGGATTTCCGGAAACCTAGGCAAAGGGCTCCGCACAGCGGAGGGTGGGCTGCTGCTGGCACTGGGGTCTCTGCGCTCACGGGCGGGCCCAGGGGCGGGGACCCGGGGAGCTGAGAGGGACAGAAGCCCAGCTGACACAGGAAGAAGGGTTACTGGGGGACGTCGCTGGAAGAGGAGCAGGCAGCAAGTCCCCGGTCCCCTCTCCCTCCTCCACGCCCTCCAGTCTCCTTCTGGCCCCTTTTAGGCAGAGCCCCAACAGGGAGATGCTGGGTCCGGAGGACGCTCCTGCAGGGCAACGGGATGGGAGACGGTCACATCCAGGAGGACCGATCAAATCAGTGAACAGAGTCAGGATAAGGGGAGCCAGGTTCCTCGCTGCCAGGGAAGGGAGTCACGAATAAGGGAGATAAGCCCTGCAGTACTGGGTCAGAACTGGGGGGTCAGTGTGGCCTCATGATGACACAGAGGGATATGAAAACCACAGGCGTGAATATCTGTGTACATACACAGGGTCCTCGCTCTGCCCACCGGCGACAGGCCAGGAGGCAGCAACAGGCATCAAAGGCGCGTCTAGTGCCCGATCTCGGCTTCTAAATACCAGCCCCCCGCGAGGAGCCAGGGCCCTGGGCGCCTCTAGAGCAGGCACTGGGGCGTTTTGTGCCAGAAAGCAAAGAAGTGCTCGAGGGATCCCGGGGAAGCAAAACCAACACTGATGGTCGCAGACCGTATAAACTGAGGAGGACACCAGGAGTCCACACTGACACTAAATTTTAAAAATCTAATGAGACTGAGATATTAGTATAGTTTCCAAGTAAATCCAAACAAAACAGTTATGGATGAAGGGAAACAAGGGACTTTACAGTAAGGACTGGCAGACACTACCACCTAAATCAGGGGACGAAGGTGAACACTGCCACCAGCTGTGTGACAAAGTGAAATTGTGCCGTCACCCGACGCCGGGACACAATGAGAAAACGCAGCGTCCCTTCTGTGATTCTCCTGCCAAAGTTACATAACCTGAAGTTGATCATGAGGAAACAGGAGGTGAGCGCAGGGACAAGTGTGGACTCAGAGAAAGCTGAGAGAGACATGGGGCCAGTGACAGTGACAGCCAGGCGGGAGACGAGGAGGGAGCGGCCGCTCCCAGGCCAGGCTTCGGGAGCGCAGGGGCCTGCGGTGCAGGTGCAGCTAAAGCAAGGGCGCAAGGGGCCGGTGCGCTGACTCGCGGGGACAGACCCAGGGGTGAGCGGGCTGGCGGGGAAGGGGGCACTGGCGGAGGGGTGGATCAACACGTTCCTCCGTTTCCTGGTTTCCGCTGTGGGGCCGGAAGCAGTGAGGACACCAATCGTGTAACATCCACGGCTGTTGCATACTTTCACCACTTCAGAAGCACCAGCTGACACGGGGGTGGAGGAGAGGTGGGGCCCGGAGGGGAGGAACAGGGTGGAGGAGAGGTGAGGCTGGGAGGGGAGGGCAGTGTGGGAATGTGGAGACAGAGCTTCCCGGGAGGAAGCCGGGCACCGGCATCTTTGGAACCTCTCTCCAGTCCGCCGAGGTTGCTTCACTGACTTAGTCTAGAGCCTGGGACGCTCCTCAGAACACAGAGGGTTACAGACAGAATTTTAGGACATTATATGCACTGCGGTGTGACCCAGCTTGTCACACGTTCAAAACACGCAGGATCCAGAGCAAAACCACAACAATGAAATCACCACTTGGGGTTCATTAAAAAAAATTTTTTAAGATGAAAACTTTACTTTTTAAATGTTTATTTTATTTTCATTTACTTTGAAAGAGAGAGCTAAAGTGTGAGCAGGGGAGGGGCAGAAAGAGAGGGAGAGAGAGAATCCCAAGCAGGCTCCCAGCTGTCAGCACAGAGCCTGGTGCGGGGCTCCAACCCACTAACCATGAGATCGTGACCTGAGCCGAAATCAGGAGTCAAGTGCTCAACTGACTGAGCCGCCCAGGCGCCCCTGGGATTCATTTTAAATATCATTTATGCTAAGGTTCTCCTAGAAGACAGACATCTTAGGTAACCTGAAGAAAACAGATCAGCTATAATGTTTAAAATGTTTGATTTTCACGGTGATAATGAACCTGTAGATTTCGAAGTAAGACAAACATAACTATTATAAATTCTGGAAAGGGTGAAATTACCTCTCCTCCACATCCCGTGAGCAAACACGGAAAGGTGCCAGCTCAGCAAACAGCCGCTGGGCCCAAAGCGCCAGGACAGACAAGTGGGCCCCTTGTTGCCCCTGCCCTGCGGGACTCTAGCTCCAACGACTGCAGGGGTGGGGCCGCTCAGGTCGTGCGCCGCACACACCTTTCCCTGCGCCCGCAGCCACCGGCCCTGCGCACCACCTCAGACCGCTCCCCGGTGGCCCTGTCCCTCGACAGGGGCCTCACTGCTCGCTTGTGCCCCCGCACCCACTCTCCTGCCTCTCCGGCCACAGCCCCACCCATGCCAAAGCCAACACGGGCCCATCGCTTCCCCGGTTAGGATTCCTCACGGCCGGCACGGCTCCTGGCTAGGACCTGCGAGCTCAGAGCCTGCTGCCCGTGCAGGCCCTCCGGGGGGCCCCCACCGCACCCCCGTGCTTCCCCCGGGTCCCACCACCCCTCAAGCAAGCCTGGGTCTTCCTAAGCAGAACCTGCTCCTGCTCATCCTTGGGGCCCCTGAAGCAGGAGGTGTCCCCTGACTCCAGCCAGTTGACCAGGTCAGGAGCCTCCAGGAAGTAGGCCTCAGAGCCTTACAGCTCACTGCCGTCTTCCCCGCTGGACGGGAAGGTCCGAGAAGGCAGGTACCTCCCGCCTGCTCCCCGCTGCTCCCCAAGGCCCAACGCTGAGGATGTAGTGAGCACATCTGACTGGATGCCCACCTGATGATGCGTCCTCAGGAAAGGTCACCCCCTCCGTGGGGGGTGGGGGGCTGGCATATATTCTAAGGTAAAAATATATTCAACCATCTAAGCTATCTTCCACCAAAAACGACTGAACAAAGCTTTACCCTTAGACAGCTAAACGTTTATTAGGAGATTTTTCTTTTCCTAATCTCTTCATTCTTCCATAACCCAAGACTGTTCCTGAAAGAATCTCTCTTACTGCCCTAAAAGGCAATGAATTAATGAATTGAAGGCAAGCACTAGCAAACAGGAGATCCCGACTGTAAAGAAAAACCAGAGTCCAGGGTTCCCTTTAAACAGGAAAGCGCTTTGCCAGGAAGGACTGGGGGCAGAGGGAGGGTCTTTGGCTGAAAGAGACAGAAAATCATTGTGAAATGAGAAACCAATGCCCCCCCCCACTACTTTGGCTTGTTTATCAGGAGAGGAAGTAGGACCAGACTGGCTGGAAGGAGTGTCAGGGAGGGACAGGCAGAGGAAAGAGGACTGTGTCACAGGGCAGCAGCCCACAGGAAGGCTCACGGGAAGTCCCACTCTGTCCCCTCCACGCGCCACAACCTCCCTCTGGACTCCACCCACACTCCCCCCCCCCCCGCCGTCACCCCCCTGCCCTACTGTGGCAGCTTCAGCCACTCAGTGGTCAGGCATCTGGAACTGGTCTTACAGATTGCCCAGCGCACATTATACATCCACTACTGAAGAAACAGGAGCCCCAAAGCCAAATGACAAGGAGACACGGGGAACAGCTCCCCTCCCTCCCAAGTGCCAGTCCACTCCGTTCTGTGGCACGAGGCTCTGCTCCTGTGAAGTCCTCCCCTGTCGACTGCCACCTGCTGCTCTGTCCCATCCAGGGACCACAGACCAGACACCTGCTGCTGCATGCGGCGGCCCCACCGCTGGCGGGGTCAGGATGGGGCGACTCTGGGGGGAGCGCAGGAACACGCCCGTGCTCTACAGACCTGACCTCTCACGGGGGAGAAAGGGCCAGAACAGCGCCCCAAGGACGGCGAGTATAGCCACGGGCAGGACGATAAAGTGGGCAGGGCATGACTTTGACCCCAACGAGCACACAGGGAACTGGAGAGCCGGGCGGGACAGAGGCTGTCATCTAGCGAGTGGCAGGAAAAGCAGACACTTTCCTACAAGTAGCAGCTTCGTGAGTTCCAAAGCTGCTTCAAATCCGTTCTCACAGTTCAGACCGCTGACACACCTATCATAAGGTGCCTGACTGCCATCAAATGGGGTTTATTTGTTTTAATAATGAATTTTGTTAAACGACACACTTTCCTTCATTGGGAGTCGGTCACAAATCCTCTGGTTATAAATCGCCAGTTCTGAATCTTGGACTTGAGAGAATTGAAAGAGAAGCCCCTTACCGCCCCCCCCCCCCCGGAACTCAGGCCAGTAAGGTGCAGCCAGAGCCACTGGAAATCGGAGAAGTCAGGGTGGGGAGATGGGCGGGGAGGCAGCACGGAGTCAACAAGAAACCTGGAAAGATCTCATTCCGACAGCCTGCTGTCACACTACCGCTGGCCGGCCCCACCTCGGCTAACCTTGCTCAGACCTAGTTCAAGAAGGACTCCTGGGCCAGCCACGCACTCCTTCATCTCTGCATCCACTCGGTGGCTGATGGACTGATTTTCTCAAACCACCGTCACTGGTCCGCCCTGCTTTGTGAATCACTGAAATAAAACCACGCTGCATCGCTGCTGGGCATCAACTCAGAAGCACCGTCTCCCCTACCTGAGCGTGGCACATCCCACCTCCCAGCGAAGGAGGCTTTGACCCCAAGAGAGCAAGTCTCCCCCACAAACTGCTGGGGCAAAGAGCCTCTGCCAAGTGAGCAGTCGTCAGTCCCAACAGATGTCTGATTTCTAAAGCCACTTGCTACCAATATGAATACAAATACGTTTAAACCAAAAGAAAAAATCCGAGTGGGGCACCTGGGTGGCTCAGTGGGTTGAGCATCCAACTCTTAATCTCAACTCAGGTCTTGATCTCAGGGTTGTGAGTTCAAGCCCCACCTTGGGCTCCATGTTGGGCATGAAGCCTACTTTTGAAAAAATCCGAGTGTACAATGGAACGATATGAAAAGCAGAGCCAACTAAGGCATATACACAAGTCACACAAGCAGCAAAGGCGCACACAGAAGACGGCACTGTGCCTCGGTGCTTACACCAGTGGGAAAGCCAGTTTCAGGTCACTCTTCCGTGAGTCACTAGAGGCGTGCGGTATATGTACACTCTAAAGTTAAGAAACAGGAAAATCGAAAGCACAGGCTGTGTGCTGGTGAGCACGCGCAGGGGCCGCGCCTGGGGTAATCTCCGCCCAGATCACCGTGCCAGGACTGAGCAGAAGGGTCCTGCGGCCGAGTGTTAGACCCGAGTGCGGGGCCCCTGCATGAACCTGGCAGTTACCTGGCTTCTCTAAGGCGGCCTCCTCAGCTGCTGAGACGAACGATGCCTACCCAGAAAGTTACCGAGGCTGTTACGATAAAACACTGTGTTATAAAATAACACCCCCCACCAAAGCATTTAGCTCTGTCTAGCATGTAGTAAATTCTCATTAAACAGTAGCTACAACTGTTAGGTGACATAGTTTTCTTATCAATTATATTAATATTACTTATATGTCATATTTAATAAGTAAACAAACCGTATCATCAAAATGATCCGAGAATCCAGCGAAATTACCAAGAAGATATACTTGTTACAAACCAGTTTTACCAGGCCAATTAGACTCGGACAACACCTAGGTAGTGCCCAGTAACTGCTACAAAGTAGCCTTGTAAGCCAAGTGCCATAAAGGGCCCTACACAGCCCCAGAGCGTGGTCTACTTTGAGGTGCACACCTTAAGCGTCAGGGCTGCCCAGGACAGAGGCTCCTGGACGTGCTGGATCAGGGGAGAAGGACAAGTTTACCTGCAAAGTCCAAGCCACCCCAGACAGTCTCCACTCAGGCCGCCCCCCCCACCGGTGAACGAGCCACCCCGATCCCCGACTTTAAGCCGGCATTTCTACAGACTCCCCATCATCCCCATCACGCGTCAGAAAGATGCAGATGCGGAGCGGTGGAAGAGGAGCACCTGATCACATCAGTGACCTTCACATTCCCACGCGACCTTTTCTTCAGTGACACCCAGTTTGAGGATTTCTTTATAAATGCAGAACACGAGGGGGAATTTCTGCCTCGGGCACAGCCTGTGACAGACACCAGCCAGGCCGGACGGGGCTGCTTCACAACCTGTTCAAAGGCTCCTCGCTAACTGCAGTGCAGGCTCGGAAGGGCAGTCAGGTCCGCGACTCTCCTGCTTCTGTGGCAAACGGGACAAAACCCTTCCGAAAGGTTCTTTTTTTTCTGTAGTAAGCAGAATGTTTAACAGAAGAGTTGTAGCTTTCTGTTTTGTCTGTTTGAATTCACTTCAACACAGCAGGTGCAGGGCACTCTGCATGCGTGTGAGACAGTCAGCCATTAATTTAGAGCATTTCCTGCTGCACCTGCTACTGAAGGCCCCCAAGGCACCTGCGTGGCCACAAAGTGGCAGGCCGTGAGTCTGCACCCAATGCCTGTTACTGGTCTCCACCCAGCCCACGACCCAGCCCGGTGGGAGGGGGCATTACCCTGTTTTACAAGAAACTCTGGATCTGCCCGACTACAGAGCTTCTTGAACCCAAGGCTGACTCGATGTCCCATCTATGTCTGTTCAGGCCACTGGGGTCGGGGTCCTGAGTCCCGGCGGGGCAGCTGTCTCTCCCTCCGGCAGAAGCACCCTCCTAGTGCCCCTCCCTACGGACCCTCTAAGCCACCTCCTCGCTCAGGGATTACGAGAGAGCTGACACACAGACAGAAGAAAGGTGTCAGGTTTCTGTTACCCTCTAACGTACCCCGTTCCAAAATTTAGGTCAGAAAAAATCACAGTGTAATGCAGTGGCGTGTCTCTTTCACTCGAGTGCTTACTGATGAAGAACCCAACCATGGAGTGCAACGATCTGGGGTAACTGCTTCTCCCTGCCAGGAGCAAGCACAGCTTCTCATTCCTTTCTGCCCGGTTCAGCCCCCTAGGCCCTTCCAACCCCTTTTGCAGTTTTTCTTCAAACTCTAAGTCCTCCACACCCTTCCTTTACCTGCATCGCTCTTCCAACGCCACAGATCTGAAGGTATTTTGCTTTAACACCTGAACGATTCACCAGGAGGGTGAATTCGAAACACCCAGCTATGTGAGCAGACAGAGGGTGAGGCTGGCCACGGGCCTCCGCTTCACCCGTGTGGGCCACTCCTGGCCACGGGCACCCACCTGCTGGCCACGCGCCTTTGCTGTAAACAGCATCATCGCACAGTGACCCTCTGGCTTTGTCCTGGAGTTCTCGGTCCTGAGGAAGGACCTGCTTCTTATCCATCTCAGACACGCCCTGCAAGAGCTGAGGAATGCAGGCCTCCGGTCCAAATTCAAGTCAAACCCTGTTTATTAAGGAAAGCCTGACTGCGAACCCCGCCGCGAGGCCACCTCCTGAGGCCACCTCCCTGACATTCAGAGTTCCCTCGGCTTAGCAGAGAGCAGGGACAGAAACACACTGAAAACAGCACACGGGGAAGCAAGGTGAGGACTACAAAGAATTTTAAGGAACAAGCTGTATGAGCGAGAGAGAGAAAAGAAAAAAAAGAAACCAGCTGTGAGGGTACAAGGGAGAAAGCATTACAATATATTTTTTGAAGGGGGGTGTGGAGGGCAGAGGTAGAAGGAAAGTGAGTCAAAGCTAAATCAACCCTGAAGTCCTGCTTTGTCTCAGACACACGAGCATGTGTGTGTGTGAGCAGGCAGCCGTGAGCAGGCCGGTTTAGAGAGAGGCGTGTGAGCGAAGGTAGGGAGACGGGGACCGGCTCTCACCCTCTCTCCATCTGCAAGAGCCTGCGGGAGGGGGAGAAAGAGCAGGCTGAGGAAGTGAGACGGGCCAGCGTGAACACAGACCAGACCCAGCACGTTTATCTCACTCGGAAGAGCCACAGCGAGGACCCCAAGGATTCCGTACGGGGGAGGTCATGCTGACCGAAGTTTGTGTTGACTGAATAAATGACTGCAGGAGGTGAACACATGAAAGCATTTCGTAAACCACAATACTGTGTAAAAATGCTTGCTGCCCCTAATGCAGTGACTACCACCTAACCTGTAAGAATCCAAAAGGTTTTATTTACAGGTTCTAAAATAGAACAGAATCAATTAAACCAATACTTATTATAAGCATCTACTGTTTGCCAGGAACTATTCTAGTCAGCATGGATAGATCTGGGAACAAAAATCCCTACCTTCCTCATACGTATGAAGAACAAGTAGTTATACGGAAAACAGTAAAAAAGCAGGGAAACTGGGAATGTCGTAGAGTAAGGAAGGAGAGTTCATACAGCGCCAGCAGGCTGGACAGAAACCGTGAAGGTGGTGGGGCCGAATTCTGACTCTATTTTGAAGGCGGAGCCCCCAGGATTCCCAGCCAGAGAGCAAGGCGGGGGGGGGGGGGAGCGGACTGTGGGCTGAGCGGCTTGCGTCTACTGGGAGGTGCTGGATTTTCGAGCCTGGCCTCGAGCTGTTAATGTGGGTACTCTGTATACAGCTGGCATCAGAGTCCCGGGCGGGGATGAGATCCCTGGGGGTTAGCAGAGATAGAGGGGACCAAGGACTGGCCCTCTGGATATCAGGAGGCTGGGGGGAAGAGAAGGAGCCAGCCAGGAGCCTCGAGGAGGAACCAGAGGATGCATGACAAGCTGGGACTTCCGTCCTGAAGGCAGTCGGGCTGGGAATTAACACTGTTTTTAGCCACGTGGACACCACAGGTGGCCCTGACTAAGCAGCAGTTTTCAGGGAACCATGAGGGACAAAAGCCTGATTCCAGTGCGTTTCAGGACGGGAGAGGAGGTGGAGAACACGCCACTCTGAAGAGGTTTGCTGCTAAACAAAAAACTGCACAGACTAGATGCTTGAAATCATTTCCCCCAAATGTTCTGTAAAAACAAAAACAAAAACTGCTCATCTTGGGAGAGGTAAAGGAGATCCATTCTGAAACTGCTAACATCTCACTGATCAACTTCCCAATCAAGCTCGGGGATGGGGGTGGGGGTGGGGAGGAGTCTGTGTTACTGACATCACAGATGCTGTAAAGGAAAAGTTCACTTTCACTGGTTTAGATGGTAACAGCAAACCGTTAATCCCAGGGTTATAAGTTACATGTCCCAAGCTTCAATCGGCAACCCACAGGATACAGCCATTTCCTTACAAAGTGTGTCAAGGACACTCTGTCTTCCTAAGGCTGCGCCCGGGAACGCCGTGGCATCTCCTGGGGCGGGCTGCCCGCCTGCACCGGGCTCCCACCACATGCACCCACAGCGCTCGGTGGTTATTTTTTTATAGAAATTAATGGTTTTACGCACTTGTTTTTTTTCCTTGATCTTTATCTACTGAATTCTGAGTAAAAAAACTTTAATATTGCTAAAGAAAGTATAGTTATGAACACACATACTGCTTTATCAACTCGACTGCTGAGAACATATATACATATACACACACATATATACGTATATAAAATACAGACTTCACGGTGTGCCGAAGAGAGGTAGGTAAGACCACCTACAATCACGGGGTGTGGAGTCCGCTGGTTCAGCAGTAAGTATCACAGTCACTCGAGAGAGAGTTCTGTAATTCCAAATCTTACTTTGTTAACTAGGCAGTCAGGAACCGCAGTAACTGACAAAGCTCACCTTCAGCATTCCGTGGCGGTGCCCCCCAGGTCGCTCGGCCCTCACCAGGACCAGGAAGGCGGGAGGCGGGGCAGGATGGAAGACCAAGGACCAAGGACGGAGCCCTCCCCCCTGCCCAGCACAAGGCCAGAGCCATCCTGCGAAGACACTTACGACTGGGCTGTGACCGGCGGGGCAGGAAGCAGGGCATGAGTAACAAACAGCAAGGACGGGAACTGTCTGCATCCCCTCCTCCCAGAACGGGGCGTGTCTACACTGCCTGTGTGTGTGTGGCGGAGACTAATGCTCCTGCCACCGGAGTCTGTCACAGAGTAGGTCCTAACCCGGTTCCGATCGCATGTCCGAGCCTGGCTGGCACATTTCCCGAAGATGCAAGTCACAGGGCTCAAGACGAAGGACACTAACAACATGGCATATAGGAAGGACACTGCACCTGAGAGGCGAGCAGTGGGGAGAGGAACATCACAAAGTGGGAAGTCTGCGGAGCATCCATCAGCAAATCAACACATTCAAAATAAAGGTGACTGAACTTCAGCGATCAGTAATTTGGGGGAATTTTTAGCAACCAAATAATATCCACCAACATTTCGTTACAATTCATTCAAACTTACGGCACGGTCCTATTTAAGTAGGATCCTGGCTGAGTAAATTTGTCTTTTACTCTTTCTTCCACCCCAAATATTTGATAAGTATTAAATCCACTCCATTGCTAATGGCAGCTCTCACTTTTTTAACATTTACATATGTGTCACAGATGTCAGAAAACAATCTCTAAGACCTGCAGGACAGAGATCATTAAAGTAAGACACATAAAGTAAGCTAAGAAAACATCCTTTGCCCATTCTTAAGTTGGATGATTTGTCTTTTTATTGGTGAGTTGTAACAGTTTTTTGGTATATTTTGGATACAAGTTCCTTATCAGATATATGAATTTGTGCATACTTGAAAATTTGCACATATTGTCTCCATTCTGTAGATAAAGTAGGCTTTTGATAGATAAAGTAAGCTAAGAAAACACAAAGGCCAAGTTCATATAAATGGCTGGGATTTTTTATTCTCTTTTTATCTTTATTTCTCACATATACGATTATTCGTATTTCTTAGAACATTCAAATTTTCCAATTTTAAAATGAAAGGAAAAAAATAACTCCATTTGTTTTTCTTAGTGTTCTTAATGGAATCATCCAGGTGGAGTTTATTATCAGATTTTCTGTGTGTGTCACTGCTCCAAATTCAGAGAAGTCGGGCTTTCCTTCTGTGTGCTAAAATAATTGCTGGCTGCTTTCATGATTAGTACATCTTCTGTGGAATGAACAGAACAGTCAGTGGTAGCCAGTATCGCTCTGGTTAAACGTGAAGTGTATCATTCAAATTCTTTAATATCTGGTAATAGAAGTAAACAATTCTTTCACACTCTTCTAAACAGATTATTTATCATCCTTATATTCCCCCCATTTGTGTTTGTATCTCTTAAGCTAACACACATATGTGTACCCTATGACCCAGCTATGCCTCCCCAAAAGATTCAAGAATGTTCATAGCAGCTTCACTCAAACCTTCGTAAACTGTAACAACCCAACGCACACTAACAGAACAGACAAATCTGCAGTGTCAGTGCAACGGGTGCCACACGTCAACAAAAAGAAGGAACTCCTGCTGCGCTCAACACTGATGAATGTCAAGGATACAGCGTGAAGCTAAGGAGAGCAGACACGTAATCCTACGTGATTCCACTGTCTGAAACTCTGAAACAGACACAACTCCAAGATAATTCAATGAGGAAAAAACGGTCTCTTTAACAAACGGGTACTAAGACACTGGATACCCACATGCCGAAGACTAGAAAGGACCCGTACCTCACAACACACAAAAAGTAACTCAGAAAGGATCAAAGACCTAAAAAGAGCTAAAACCATAAAACCCTTAGAAGAAAGCACAGGTACAAACCTCTGTGACCCTGGGCTAGGCAACAGCTTCTTAAATATGAAACCAAAAACCCAAGCAAGAAAACTTCTAAAAATAAACTGGACTTCATCAAAACTAAAAATGTTTGTACTTCAAAGGACACCAATGAAAATGAAATGACAAACTACAGATGGAGACCATATGTGCAAATTTTCAAGTGCAAATTCATATATCTGATTAAGGAACTTGTATCCAAAATATACCAAAAAACTATTACAACTCACCAATAAAAAGACAAATCATCCAACTTAAAAATGGGCAAAGGATGTGAACAGACATTTCTCCAAAGAAGATATAAAATGCCTACTAAACACATGAAAAGATGCTCAACATCATTAGCCATCAGGGAAATACAAATCAAAACCACAACGGGTTACTTTACACCCACCTGGAGAGCTAGAATAAAAAAGGAAAAAACAGTAGTAAGTCTTGGCTGGGATGTGGAAAAACAGAAACCCTCCTACACTGCTAAGAGGACTGTACAATGATGTACTCACTTCGGAAAAGTCTAGTAGTTCCTCAAAATGCTAAACATGGAGTTAGCCCCAAACCCAGCAATTCCATTCCTACATATACGCTTAACAGAAATGAAATGTCTATACAAAAATTAGTATACAAATATTCACAGTATTATTCATTGTAGCCAAAAATGAGATACAACCCAACTGCCTATCAACTGATAAATGATTAAACAAAATGTGGTCTATCCACACAATGAAACACTATTAATACCAATACATGCTACAACATGGATAAACCTTACAAGCATTGTGTTAAATGGAAGAAGCCGTCACCAAAGGCCAAATATTTTATGAGTCCATTTATATGAAATGTCCAGAATAGGCAAATCCATGGAGACATAAAGTAGGCTGCCAGGGGCTGGGGGAGGGGAAGGGTGACTACTCATGGGTATAGGATTTCTTTCATGGGTGGTGAAAATGTTCTAGAATTAGTGGTAATGGTTGTACAAATCTGTGATATTAAAATCACTTCTCTGTACACTTAAAATAATAAAGCTTGAAAAGTAGGCATAACGAACCTGTGGTGTTGGTCACAGCGGTGGTTACTACTAGAAGGGGTCACACCTGCGGGTGGGGCGTCCCCACAGAGCCTGCTTGGGTCCATGATTCATTCACTTATTCAAAAGGCATTAAGAATACTTAGGGGCACCCGGGTGGCTCAATTAAGCATTCAACTCTTGATCTGGGCTCAGGTCATGATCTGAGGGTCATAAGAGCGAGCCCCGCTCGCACATGTACTCTGCTTGGGACCCTCCCTCTCTGCCCCTGCCCTGCTCGCTCTCTCAAAATAAACAAACATTTAAAAACCGGTATTGAGAATATTTAAAGAAATTACTGAAATGAAGCAGCAGACACAGTGGCTGAGAGCCGCATCTGCGTTAGACCAGCCACCCCCACTGCTGTTACAAGTCATCTGAGCTCCAGTCCAGTCTCCAGGAAATGAGAGGGCCCCGCACTGAGGGTCACCGGGACGGTTAAATGGGACTGTGGACACGAACCAGGAGCACCGTTCTCACTGTGTGGGTACACAGAGCCATTACAATCGCGCTGTGATCGTCCGCCCATCACAGGACACTCACTGCTCCCCTTCTCACCCCAGTTCTCTTTCCCACAGAAACAAACAGGGACAGACACACAGCTGCCTGCAGCGCCCGCAGCCTCTGGTGTTGGCCTGAGCTCGGCAGGGGCAGACAGCGCCTGGTCCCTCCTCCTCGCACACCTCTGGTGCTCTCCCGGACACAAGCCTTCCCTCCCCAGGGCCCCGCCCAGAAACCGCCACTACCATGCTGCCTGCCATCTGCTCCAGTCCTTCCGGCCACTTCCGTCATTACTTGCTCTCACCAGCACTTAGCCAAGGGACACTCCCTGCCCGGCCCTAAGGATACGGACTAGGAACCCTGACCTCACAGGCCCCCCTTCAGTGTCATCTAAGCCCTTCCCTATACTGCATGCTCACCACCTTTACCTATGGAGCACACGCTCATCTGAACACCAGTACACGGAGTTCTTGTTTAAAAGGACTGTTATTTAAACTCACTCAATTGGAAAACACCAGAAAAACAAATTTATGCCAGAGATATATTTTTTTAAAAAATTCTAGCATACATCCTGAGAGCAGAAGAGTCCTATGTAAGCTTGTAAACCTTCTGTATAAAAACCGTTTTCCCCAATGTCGACAGTAACCGCCCAGAACCAAATATTCAATGATCCAAGTCCACCTGGCAATCACTACTCACTCTGACCTGGATGGTCAGAACACCAGGGATACCATGGGGTAAAGGGGGGAAAAGTAAACCTTTTTATGGGTGATCCTCCCTTCATCTAAAATCCATTCCAGATTTTACTCTATCTAGTGACTAGCTCTGTATTTTTGCATGAGGAATATATGTCTCTGGAAGGGAAAAGATGGTTTCTATAAAAATTACATGAATCTTCTAGAACCTCGTCCCCTGCCTTCAGAGAATTCTAGACCGCAGCCTCCAGTGGCCAAGCATGAGAACAAGAAGGAAAGGAAGATTCAAAAGGGCAGCGCACCCAGCAACTCCTAGTTCACGGACTTTCAAGGCTACTGCTTCTGAACCAGAGGAAAGACCCAGGCAGGCTGCCCTGGAGAGTGACACTGTTTCCATCCAAAAAGGAGAAAAGAAGACCGGCCAGCGTCTCTGCCCAGCCCTGTGCTTATTACCACCTTTGACCCGCTGTCACCACTGCAGTCTCCAAACTCACGCCTCTCAGTGCTCCAGGAACATTGTTCCAAAGCCCCTGACCCGGGCAACAAGGCTAAGGTGGAAACAATCCTTTATCAAAATGCTTCTAAATGTGTAGCAAAACCTACTTGTGGAGTTTTTCCCCCTAAAAAGAGGCTATAAAAATTGTTTGAGCAGTAATACTTTAGATGTGATAAAAATGGCTCCCCTTGTTTTAAATGCTACTTAATTAAACATCAACAATTAAATCTGTCCAGGTTGTATGCCACACTACCTATATTAAATGGTATGTCACATTATCCAACTGAACCCATGCCTTTCTGAGATATATTTAAAAAAATTTTTTTAATGTTTTATTTATTTTTGATTCAGAGAGAGACAGAGCATGAGAGGGGGAGGGGCAGAGAGAGAGGGAGACACAGAATCTGAAGCAGCTCCAGGCTCTAAGCTTATCAGCACAGAGCCCGATGTGGGGCTCGAACCCACGAACGTGAGATCATGACCCGACCCGAAGTCAAGAGGCTTAACCGACTGAGCCACCCAGGCGCCCCTGAGATATATTTTTTAAATAAGAAAACAAGGAGCGCCTGGGTGGCTCAGTTGGTTAAGCATCCGACCTCGGCTCGGGTCATGAACTCCCAGTTCGTGGGTTCGAGCCCCGCGTCAGGCTGTGCTGACAGCTCAGAGCCTGGAACCTGCTTCTGATTCTGTGTCTCCCTCTCTCTCTCTGCCCCTCCTCTGCTCGGGCTCTGTCTCTCAAAAGTAAATAAATATTTTAAAAAAATAAAAAATAAAAAACAAACCCTCCGTGCTTGATACTTTTTCAGTAATATAGAAATGACAGCATAGAAAAAATAAAACACAAAGGACAATAATCGAAACCTTAGTAGAGAAGAAAGGGTAGATGTCCTCCTGAATCTTTTATCTTTAACTCACTGTCTCCAAAATAAGTAAATTAATAAATAGGGAGGAAGGAAGGTGTTTTTATCCAAGACTTTAAAGAATCACTCTGGTCCCATCCAGCCTCTGGTAAGCCAGAGATGAGACACACTAAAAACAAGGCAAATGACAGGAGCTTTCTGTAAATCAGTAAAACTTTATTGGAGGCCTGGCAAATGTTTAACCCTTCCAAAGAGGACACCCAGCTTTGTGCGGTCTGCATCTGCGTGATAAAGGATTGGTCAAAACTGCATTCTCCTTAAACCAGTCCTTCGGTGAAAACGAATTCTACTACAATATCTGATCACAACCACACTTTTACAGAAGCTCTGGTGCTTCTGAGTGAACTGAATACGTACCCACACCCGCACCTGGCTCCTGGCCTCAGCGCTCGCCGGCCGCTGTCCCCTCTGCTAACCCTTCCCGCCCACCTCCACCCCGACCCCCCCCCCAGCACAGCCCTGCTCAGCCTGGCCGGGCCTCAGGAGCCGAGCCACTGCAGGGACGGGTGAGAGCACAGCATCACCCACAGACGCCCAGGAAGGGGGGACGTCCAGCTAGAAAGGAGGACAGCACTTGAGAGCTCAGGCCCCAGAACCAGATACTTCACCTTGTAGTTGAAACTCAGAACAAAATACCCGCAAGTGCTCACAAAAGGCAAACAAAGAAAAGCATATATAACAAAAGGGGTTAATTTCCTTAATATAAAGAGTTCTAAGAAACTAATAGGAAAAGGGCCTCTGGGGGGGCTCAGCCAGGTAAGCATCCGACTCTTGGTTTTGGCTCAGGTCATAACCTCACAGTTCCTGAGATGGAGCCCGGAGTCAGACTCCATGCTTAGGATTCTCTCTCTCCCTCTCTCTCTCTGCCCCTCCCCCGCTTTGTGCTTGCTCACACTCAAACATGCTTGCTCTCTCTCAGAATAAACTTAAAAAAAAAAAAAGAAAAGAAACTAATATGAAAAGCTGAACAAGCCAACGTAAAGTATGGGGAAAGGGGAAGGATTTTAGCTAAACATTAATCAACCCTTTAAATGCTCACTGTTCATTAAGATGCCCTACGGGGAAACAATGGGGGAGGGGAATCAGACCTGTGGGCTGGGGGAGGAGAGGCATCCCTGCGGCCACACTCAGGAGCCAACAAGAAAGTCAACAAGGCTGAGGAGAAGAGAAGCGATCAGTGAGGACATCCCCCAGCGCCCCAGCCCAGCCCAGCCCCTGCATCACCACTGGGAACGTTAACCACCAACGTCGGTCACAGCTAACCCAACACCCGGCTCACACTCAGGATCGTAAGCCACATCGGCCACTGATGAAGAATGCACCTCACAACAGTAAAAAACAAAAACAAAACAAAACAAAAAATTTCCAATAAAATAAGAAATATCACATTTTTAACAACAATTTATAAACCCCCAAATAGCTTTATTTCCCACAAAATGTACTGGACCAACAGTAGGAGAATGATTTGTCAAAAGCCCTTATTTGTCCGGTTAGAAAAACACTAAAAGTAAGTTAAAATGGTGCAAGCAGGACAAACGGCCTGGTTCCTTCAAGAAACGAACTGAGGATGAGGGTGGGGAGGGAGAGGGAGCCTCTAGGGTTTAGGAGGGAGCACAACCCAAAACCTCGAGCAAACTTTGTTTGAGCTCCAGTAAAACAAGTGAAAACACCAACAAAAAGAGGGAATTTAAATCATGAGTGAGGAGCACCCGGGTGGCTCAGGTCATAACCTCACAGTTCCTGAGATGGAGCCCGGAGTCAGACTCGGAGCCCGGGTGGCTCGGTCAGTTAGGTGGCCAACACCTGATTTAGCCTCAGGTCATTTTCGAGGTTCCTGAGCTCAAGTCCTGAGTTGGGATCTGCGCTGACAGCACTGAGCCTGCTTGGGATGCTCTCTCCCTCTCTGCCCTTCCTCCGCTCACATTCTCTATGTCAAAAACAAATTTTTTAAAGAAAAAAGTAAAATAAATAAATAAATCATGACTGAATATTGCATGACGCTGAGAAATCTGCTGTTAGTTTTTCAATGTCATGTCATTATGGCTAAGTTTTTAAAGAAAGTCTTTATCTTCTTTAAGTATATACAGGAGTATTTACAACTAAGACCACAAATGTCTTGGATTTGCCTCAAAATAATCCTCTTGGGGAACAGGGGGATAAAAATGAAGTAGACTGGCCTGGATTTGACAGTGACCGAACTGGAGTTCATCATTCTAGTCTCTATTTTTTAATGCCTGAAATTTCCTATAATGAAAGAAGTTTACATTTGGAGCAGGAAACACTGCCAATTGCTACCACTTTTACTAATACTGATCATGAAAATAAAGATCAACTAAGGAAGGGCGCCTGGGTGGCTCAGTCGGTTAAGTGTCTGACTTCGGCTCAGGTCATGATCTCACAGTCCGTGGGTTTGGGCCCCTTGTCGGGCTCTGTGCTGACAGCTCAGGGCCTGGAGCCTGCCTCAGATTCTGTGTCTCCTTTCTCTGCCTCTCCCCAGCTTGTGCTCTCTGTCTCTCTCGATAGTAAATAAACTAAAAATAAAATAAAATAAAATAAAATAAAATAAAATAAAATAAAATAATTAAATTAAAAAAATAAAATAAAGATCAACATATGAAAAATCCAAGCCACTCCAAAAAAGCAGTGACATTTTCATACAGGGGTCATCTAGTAATTCATGGTATCTAAACAGAGTACAGTTGAAGGCTTGACATGGGATAATGGGCTAGACGTTTTTGAAAAACTAGTCTCCTTTTACAAATACTCAAACCAGAGTGACTGAATCCAAATCACTACAAGCTCTTGTCGTGAACAACACAGGAGTTTTCCTCACTGGAAGCATATCCGGACATGAAAATTAGCTACGCACCCAGTTGATTTGTTAGGAGTTCGTTTGTTTTATTGCTGGCATTCCTTCTGGTCATAAAATAGTTTTATGAGCTGGTAAAAATTTTGTACGAACTCTGCAAAGCTGACATGACTAATGGTTTCAGTATTCAGCACAACAGATGCGTATCCTGAGCCTGACTGATACTGTACAGCAGTACTTTGGACTCTGCTTTCAAAAGGCCTATTGAGATACTCCCATTGCTAAATGTTTACCTACAGACTCCCCCTCGATGGTGCTGCTAGAGAACACTTGGTGCAAAATGAAAAAGTTGTATTTCTCCGTACCAACCTTTATTTTTAAAAACATTTACAGCTCATTACTGAAAAATATTTTTCTCAGATAATAAATGTAATATTTTAAGCATCATTAAATTTGCAATACAATCAACAAGAATTAGGGTAGCAGGGAAAAAATAAACCATAAGAGAATGAATGTGAGTGGTGCTATGAAACAGATATTAGCTGAGAATGGCATAGGTTTTTTGAAGTTCTTAGTCTTAGTATTAAATGAAGTTTATATTACAAACCAATTGTGATGAAAATGCTACTGGAGAAGAAAAAATATAAAATCTGATCAACTAAGGATCTAGCAACACTCAAAAATATCACCACTCAATAGGGACTAGTAATTCTGTATTATTTTTAGGGAAATTTCCTACATAATCCATGACAAATAGATATCCAAGGACTACCTGTATTTAAAGGAAAAATCCCTAGAAGAAGAAGTTCCAAGATGAACAAAGAACTGACTCCAGAAGAAACAGATAAATCAGAGAAGACAACTTCAAAACATTCTAATTAGTATCCTCAAAAAGAGAGGAAATCCCGGCCACCCACCACAGAACACCTCACCATGATAACA
This sequence comes from Cryptoprocta ferox, assembly GCA_028646485.1. Classification (NCBI taxonomy): domain Eukaryota; kingdom Metazoa; phylum Chordata; class Mammalia; order Carnivora; family Eupleridae; genus Cryptoprocta; species Cryptoprocta ferox. The sequence goes on along the minus strand of CM053560.1, from coordinate 1,922,491 downwards.
ATGCAGTATCTTCTTCAAGACGGAGACACTGTGAACCTAGAATTCCATATTCAGGCAAATTACCAATAAAATGAGGAGAGAGTAAGACATTTTTAGACATTCAATAATTTGGAAAGATTATCACCCTGATGTCTACATGGGGGATAAATGTTATGTACCCATACTATACACTAAGCATATATGTATAACATATGTATCCTCTGCTCACTATGAAAAGACTCTAGCAAATCACCAAAAAAAAAAAAAAAAAAAAAAAAAAAATCCAATAAAAAGTGATGGTGAACATAAGAAACAGTGGTAGAGTATGCCCCAGCAGCAGCAAAGGAAGTCAGAAAGACAGAGTTCAATACTGAAATCTGGATGATTCTCCTGCTCAAGGCACAAGATAAGCACTTTCTCTCTGGATCCAATCACACAACTCGGTTTCACAGTGAATAAAAGTTACATAACCGTAATTACAGGCGTACCTCGGAGATACTGCAAGTATCCAGACCAACACAATAAAGTGAATGTTGCAATAAAGGAATCAAATGAACTTTCTGGTTTCCCAGTACTTGTAAAAGTTAGTTTATACTATACCATAGTCTACTAAACGCGTAAGAACATTATGTCTAAAAGTCCATGTTTACACCTCAATTTAAAAATCCTTTGTTGCTAAAAAATGCTAACCATCCTCTGAGCTCTCAGCCAGTCGTCATCTTCTCGCTGGTGGAGGGCCTGCCTCGATGGCGCTGGCTGCTGGCCGGGCAGGTGGGGGCTGGAGGCGACTTCTGAAAACAAGACAACAGTGAAGTCCGCCGCAGGGGTGGACTCTCTCTGTCGTGAACAACAACTCCGAAGCCTGCGATGCTCTCTGATAGCATATTACCCACAACAGAACTTCTTTGAAAATGGAAGTCCATCCTCTCAGACCCTGCAGCCACCTTATCAGCTGAGTCTCCACCAGCAGCAGATTCCATCTCAAGAATCTACATTCTTTGCTCGCCCATCAGAAGCAACGCCTCTCCCATTAAAGTGTTACCATGTGATTGCAGTAACTCAAATGTAATAATAACAAAAAAGTTTGAAATACTGCAAGAATTAGCAAAATGTAGCAGAGAGACATGAAGTGAGCAAATGCTGTAAGGAAAATGGTGCTGACGGACTAGTTTAATACAGGTTTGCCCTTCAATCTATAAAAAATGCAGTATCTGTGAAGCGTAATAAAGTGAAATGCAATAAAATAAAATAAGGTATGCCTGCATTGTAAATGCCATTTATTAGCTTCCAATTCTGACAACCAACTTAGATGAAACGGAAGATTTCATTATGCTCACAGAACATAAATGCCATAAGCTTTGACAACATAAAACCGATAATTCCCCTAATTAACTCTTTAGTGAAAATTATTTTTAAAATGATAAAAGAAAATCAAAGTAATTAAATTATTTTATATGAGTCCACTAACTACAGATCCCCCCCCCCACCAACTGGGAATATAAATTAAAAACTAATAAACAAAACATAAACACAACAGTCTCAGCTGTGCAGTTAAGTGCCATGGCTAAGTGTGCCTCATCCTAGGAATGCATGAAGGATTCACTAGTGTTATGTATATTAACATAAACAATAAAAATTAATAGTTTGTCTAAGAAAAAATCACAACCCTCTTAATATATGCAATGACCATATTTCAACATTAATTTCTCATGAAAATTTTAAAACTATGAATAGAAATATATTTTGATATTAAAAATCCTTTCAAATCAACATTCAGTTTTAGTGGGAAGTCAAAATATGCTCTAAAATTTAAAGAAAAATTTTTGAAACATATAAATTTGGAGGAGAAAGACTTTTATTTTCTATGGCATACCATTCTGGACTGTTTCAATATATTAAATGAGTGTATGTTATTTTTATAATTTTAAAACTATTTCAAATAATAATAGCACTGGCCAAATATAAGTTTTGTGATTTATGTTCTGATATTTTTAATACTTGGTACTAGGGGCAATCCTAAATCACAAAGAACTGTAACTTGGACCATCCATGACCACCCTCCACAAACTATTTATTACGGAGTTCAAAGTTACCAAAGAAGAACTCAAAAAATGCTGGGAAAGGAATTTTTCAAGAAAAATTGACTAAATATGATAGATGTATTGGAGTCAAAGAAACTCTCTGGAGAATTTAAAAACCAAAGCAATTTCCTGTAGAACTCTTCATTAATAGGGGCACCTGGGTGGCTCAGTCAGTTAAGCATCTGACGTTGGCTCAGGTCATGATCTCACAGTTCGTGGGCTTGAGCCCCGCGTTGGGCTCTGTGCTGACAGCTCAGAGCCTTGAGCCTGCTTCGAATTCTGTGTCTCATTCTCTCTCTCTGCCCCTCCCCTGCTCACCTGCTTGCTCTCTCTCTCTCTCTCCTTCAAAAATAAACAAACAATTTAAAAAAATTAAAAAAACCAAACTCTTCAAAACTGGCCAACCCTCAGAGGGCCATCCAGGGTGAATGAATAAACTGTGAGCAAGAATCCAGTGAAATAATGTAGAGTGAGCAGAAAAAACTAACAGCAGTTACACTCAACAGCACAGATGGATCTAAATTACTTTTACTTGCACAGTTACTTTTTTATTGTGGTAAAACCTAAAACTTACCATTTTAATCATTTTTAAGGATGGCCAAGAGAAAAAAAAGAGGAGACTCAAACTGCTAAAACTGATATGAAAGAGGAGACATTACTATAGATCTTACAGAAATAAAAGGATTAAGAAATGCTATGAACAGACTCTATGCCAACAAATTAATCTAGATGAAATGAACAAATTCCTGAAAAAGACAAAAATTACCAAACTGACTCATGAAGAAAGAGAAAGTGTGAATAGACCTATATCAAGTACAGAGGTTGAATCAATAATCAAAAAGCTAACCACAAAGAAAAGCTCAGATAGATCCCCAGGTGAATTCTATCAAACATTTAAAGAATACAAAATTTTCACAAACTTAAAGAAAAATTGAAGAGTGAACACTTTCTAACTCATTCTATAAGGCCAGTACTACCCTGATACCAAAACCAGACAAAGATATTCAAAGAAAGAAAAAACTACAAACCAATGTCTCTTATGAATATTCATGTAAAGATCCTCAACAAAGGCCTAGGCAAACCAAATCCAGCCAATACAGAAAAAGAATTGTACACCATGACCAAGAGGGATTTATCCCTAGAATGTCAGGTTCAACATACAAAAATCAGTTAATGTAATACACTACGTATCAACAGAATAAGAAACAAAAGCCACATTATTATCGCAATGGACCCAGAAAAAGTAGGTGACAAAATCCAACACCCTTTAATGGAAAAAACACTGAACGAACTAGAATAGAAGGAAACTTCCTCAACTTGATAAAGGGCACATATGAAAACTCAGTTTGGGGCCCCTGCGTGGCTTAGTCAGGTAAGCGTCCAACTCTTGATTTTGGCTGAGTTCATGATGTCATGGTTCGAGAAACTGAGCCCAGTGTTGGGCTCTGCGCTGGTAGCACGGAGCATGCTTGGGATTCTCTCTCTGCCCATCCCCCATATGAGTGTGCTCACTCACGATCTCTCCCTCTCAAAACAAATAGAGAAAGAAAGGAAAGAAAGAAAAACCTCACAGCTAAGAGCACACTCAATGAAGAAGACCGAGAAGCTCTGTCCCTAGGATCAGCAGTAGGACAAGAGCGTCCACTCTCACGACTTCTATTCTACACTGTGCTGGAGGTTCTAGTCAGGGCAACTAGGCAACAGAAAGAAATCACATCCAGCCTGGGAAGGAAGAAGCAAAACTCTCTATTCATAAGTGACATGATCTTATGTATAAAAATCCTAAGGAATCCACTAAAAACTATTAGAACAAATGACTTCAACAATTTTGCAGGATACAGGATCAATATAAAAAAATCAATTCTATTTGTATACATTTACAATGAACAATCTAAAAATGAAATTAAGAAAACAATTCCACTCACAACAGCATTAAAAAAAAAACTTCAGAATAATTTAACAAGTGCAAATCTTATACTTTGTTTTGTGAATGTAACTAACACAACCAAATAAACACAAATGGAAAATTTTATATCATATGTATTTTACCACAATGAAAAGGCAAAAATAAAGAAGTTAAACTCTGAAAACTACAAGAAAAAAATTTTAAATTTACTTAAGTAATCTCTATACCCAATGTGGGGCTCACACTCACTACCCTGAGATCAAGAGCTGCATGCTTTTCTGACTGAGCCACCCAGATGCCCCATGAACACTACAAAATATTTTTGAAAAAAAATTTAAAAGATCTAATTAAATGGAAAGACATTATGTTCATAGATAGAAGACTTAATATTGTTAAAATAGCAATACCCCCCAAATTGATCTACAGATTTGATACAATCCCTATCAGAATCCCAGATGGCTTCTTTATAGAAATTGACAAGCTGATCCTAAAATTCATATGGAAATTCAAGGAACCCAAAAGAGTCAAAACAATCTTGGAAAGGAACAAAGTTGGAGGCATCATACTTCCTGAATTCAAAACTTACTACAAAGCAACAGTAGTCAAGACACAGTTGGTCCTGGCATAAGGATAGGCATAAATATCAATTGAACACAACTGAGAGCCCAGAATTAAGCGCATACATTTATTAACTGATTTTGACAAGGATGCAAGACCATCCAATGGGGAAAGAACAGACTCTTCAACAAATGCAACTCGTACAACAGGATATCCACATGCGAGAGAAAGAATGTGGTCCCCTATCTCATACCACGTACAAAAATTGACTTAAAATGGATCAAAGACCTAAAGGTAAGATCTGAAACTACAAATCTCTTAAAAAAAAAAAAAACACACACACACAGGTATAAATCTTTGTGACCTTGGATTTGGCAACAGATTCTTGGATATGACACCAAAAGCAATGAAAGAGAAGTGAAACTAAACTTCATCAAAATTAAAAACCTCTGCACTTCAAAGGAAACTATCAGGAGTGTGAAATGACAACCCACAGTACAGAGGGAAATATATGCAAATTATTCATTTGGTAAAGGTTCAATATCCAGAATATATAAAGAACTCTTACAACTCAACAAGAAAGACTATACAATTTAAAAATGGGCCAAAGAACAGATATGTCTCCAAAGAAGATATAGAAATGGAAAGGATGCTCAACGCTGTTAGCCTTTAGGGAAAAGTAAATCAAAACTAAAATGAGAGGACACCTAAGTGGCTCAGTCTTAGGCTCAGGTCATGATCTCACAGTTGGTGAGCTCGAGCCCCTCACTGGGTAAAAATCACAAGCCCCGGGTGAGCCCCACTTCTCTCTCTCCCTCCCACCGCCCCTTGACCACTTGCCCCCTCTCTCTTTCTTAAAAAGAAAAAAAACAAACATACAAAAACTAAAATACGAGACCACACCAACTAGGATGACTACACTAAGGGAAAACAATACCAAGCGCTGCTAAGGATATGGAGAAACTGGGACCCTTACACGCTGCTATGGAAAACAATCCGGCAGCCCCTCAAAAGTCAAGCACAGCGTTAGCGAATGCCCCAGCAATTCTACTGCCGGGTGTATGCCCAAGGGAAACGAAAAAACGCTACGTCCACACAAAAGCTGGTGCGTTGATGTTCACGGCAGCATTCTTCGTAATGGTCAAAAACTGGAAACAACCCACACGGCCATCGACTGCTGAATGGATATACAACAAGCGGACTATCCATGTGACAAAAATTTATCTGGAATACAAAGGAAGGAAATCCAGGGACGCCCTGGAACGTACGATGCTAAGCGGAAGGAATCCAGTCACAAAAGACGACATGCTGGGCGCCTGGGTGGCTCAGTCGGTTAAGCCTCTGACTCTTGATTTCCGCTCAGGTCATGATCTGACGGTTCCTGAGATGGAGCTCAGGCTCTGTGCTGTCAGATTCCCTCTCTCTCTCTCTCAAAATAAATAAACTTAAAAAAAAATTTGTTAAGACCACATATTGTAAGACTCCATTTACAGGAAATGTCCAGAATAGGCAAATATATACTGAGACGAGATGAGTGGAAAGGAGGGAGCTGGGGGTGACAGCTAAAGGGCACGGGGTTTCTTTCAGAGGTGATGAAAATGTCTGCAGTCACAGAGTGGAGGTGGTTGCACAACTCTACAAATAGAGTAAACTCCGGGCTGTATCATTTCAGCAGGTAAACTGTATGTGAATTCTATCTCAATAAAGCTGTTACCAAAAAAAGAAAAGAAAAAGTAAATAAGTCATCTGGTAATTGTAACGCAGAGAAATCTTTCTTTCCCACTAAAATAAGCTTAATCAGCTATGTAATTTAAATTTCTCTCGCACTGCTATGTCAGACATCAGTCTTTGTTTCAGTAACCCTCTTAACATATTACTTCACAAGGATTATCAAAACTTCATAAATGCAAACCTTGCTTTTTAAAAAAATAATTAAGTTTTTATAGAAGAAAATATATCCAGGCTTATCACTTTGGTTACATAAAACCATAATAATGCTGATGTTTTGAGAAACATTTCTTGTCCTGATACAGTGTAATATAAAAACGCCATCCCTGACACTTTAATTAAGTGGCGAAATTGGAATAGAGCACTCCCAGTAACTTCCCAGTTTGCTGCTAATTAAGACAATATATCCCACATACTCCAAACAGTGCTTCACTGACATTTTCCCAGATTAATTTTAGAGGTACACCAGAGGGGCGCCTGGGCGGCTCAGTCAGTTAAGCATCCGACTCTTGGTTTTGGCTCAGGTCATGATCTCATGGTTGGTGAGTTCAAGCCCCACATTGGGATTCTCTCTCTCTGACCCCCCCCCTGCTCGCTTGCTCTCACACACACTCTCTCTCTCTCTCAAAATAAATAAACATTTAAAAAATAAAGGTACATCAGAAAAGTGATTTGTTATACACTTAAAGACTTTTTAACAATCTGATCTCAAATACTTAAAAGAGTTTAAAAAGGTGCAAATCCATTTGTGGCAGAGCTGCAAAATTATTTTTAAAGGACTGCTGTATATCCATTAATTATGAAATCAACATCTTTCTCAATAGTGAAGAATAGAAATACTATTTCCAGGGGCACCTGGCTGGCTCAGTCGGTAGAGCATGCAACGCTTGATCTTGGGGCCATAAAGTTCAAGCCCCACCTTGGGTGTGGAGCCTACTTAAAAAAAAAAATTAAAAATAAATAAATAATGCGATTTCCAGTTTAAAATAATATAGAAGTTAAAAAAATAAATTCAGCTCCCTGGTTTTAATTTTTTTAAACAAAAGGAGAGAAATTCAATGATTTCAGTTCAATTCTTTCACAGGTAAAGTACAACAGTGCAACCGCCTCAAAATGTAATTTGGGTGTCATGGTAAGGGAGGCCTATTTACCTTTGGATTTCATTTCTGTTATTTATGTTTTTAGAAAATTATGAGTGGCAAAAACATTTCTTCTGCTCCTGATTTTAAATTGGCGATATCTTCCTACAGACCAAGAACTTGCGAGTTAAACAGAATCAGCTACATGACACTGCAAGAAAGATCGAAGTTTATGCACGTGGTCCCTGAGTCACAAACACGCAACCGCGCACACCCCCACGCTACAGCTCCCGACGTCCCTCCTTGCTTCGCCCCTGTGCCGCCCTAGAGTAGCCGCAATCTGAAGCAGCATTTTCCAGGGGCCCTTTTTTCTGTTGTCAGTGCACCACCATCATGTAACTCCCCTTTCTTCACCTCCCTTTCCCTCCTCCTCTCCCTCTCTCTCCCACTAGGATGCAGTTCCTAAAGGAAAACGTGCCCTCTCATATTTCCATGTCTTCCTTCTACTTCTGGGAGAAGCTTTCTAATAAATGAGTATAGGAATAGAAATGTCAATACAACCAAGCCAAAGAAAACAGTAACTAACTATCTTCTCTGACTTTATTCAGAGATGAAAAATAGGGTACCTTCCAGAAAACCCACCTTATCTTTACGCCCTCTGGAAACCCGAGTAGAATGATAGCCATGATGACAAGGGGACACAGCTTCATGGGCAGTACGAGCTCCGGGAGAACAGGGGCTCTGTTAGCCACTGCAGTGCCTGGCACTCTTCGGGTCCTTAAACAAATACTTGTTGAATGAATGACAGATGACAACAGCCTAGAAATGTCAACCTAATTTTGCACAGTGGGAAGAGCAAGTGGACAAGTGATAAGCAATTTAGCAAAGCTAGAAAACCAAAAGTTATTGTGTGTGAGGTAGGCGGGAGATGGCTCAGGAATGATCAGAAGCACCAGGACCTCTGGGGGTCTAAACAGTAACAGAAAACAGGACAGGCTTCAAATCTATAGGAGCAGCAGCAGCTACACCCCAGAACTCCTTCTGTCCCTCCCCCATCAACTCTCCACCTTATCCCACTTTCCCCAAAAGCCAGCCTACCCCACACTGCCCCCCACTGCCCAGATAGGACACCAAAAACACCACTCTGGGGGAACTGACAGGTCCAGAGAAAGAATTACTCTAGCAACTTCCGGTAGTGCCTCCTCAAATTGGTGGCTCCTGTCTTATCTCCTAATGGTGAGACTCCACACTTAAAAGTTTGTCCACGCACACGGGGAGTTTCCGGTCAGTCCACTCACAATTAGGAAAAGACAGCCGAAAATCAACAGACACTTGGAGAAAAGGTTCTGACCTCAAAGACAAGGACCAAAGCAGGTAAGAGAAGAAAAACAACTCCGAAGAAAGAGACAACGCAGGAAACAAAAGAAAACGTCTACATAACATCAATGTTACAATAATTATATATGCACATAAATCGATACAAAATGAACAAAAAATGTTTTAAAAAAGTGCTTTGCCTTCACGAAACAAAAACAGGATGTTATAAAAAGGAATGCTGAGAACAAAAACACTTATTAGTGAAAAATATCACAGCAGGAATAAAAGTGCAACGTAAGGACTAGAAGACACAGTTGAGGGCCTCTTCCGGAAAATTCAGAACAAACAGATAAACGAATGGGAAAAAGTAGGAAAAGGAAATTAGCAGAACACTCCAGAAGGTCCAACACCTGAATAATAGGAGATCACAAAGGCTACAATGGAGAAATCAGGGAAGAGACCGTCAAGAGACAATATGGAAAAGTTTCCAGAGCTGTAGGACACAGTGTCCCTACCCGAAACGCCCACAAGGAACACTCAGATTAGTAAACAGAAGAGTTTCCAGACATGAGGAGTCACACAAAGCCTTGGGGATCACAATGAGGTCAGGCTGCTCATTACCAATGACAGCAGGTGGACAGTAATAGAGAAAGGCTTTCACACTTCTGGGGAAAAATTACTTCTAACCTAGAATTCAATACCCAGACAGACTGTCAATCACGTATGAGGGAAGAAAAGGCATTTTCAGGCAGACTAGGTCTCAAAAAATGATCTCTTGATGAACCTTTTCTCAGGAAGACCCTCTTCTAGCTCTACCTAAAGGGAAAGGACATGAAATCCAGAAAGGGGAATTCAACAGAGAGACACCAAAAAAATCCCGATAAGGAACGAAGGGAAGTCCTAGGTACACCGTTAAGCAGCGGGCTCAGAGTGCAATCGGACTAGACAAGAGGAAAACAAAAGCTTCAAGGGGTGGACGGTGACAGGTGGGACGAGGCGGGGGACGAGGCGTTACAGCTACAAACCTGGGCCTATACTTAGCACAGCACACAGGCCTCTAAGCTAAAGGAGAAAACATAACGCATTCCAATCAACACAGAAATAATTCTGTCTCCGTAAAGACAGGGCACTAACTGCATCCCCTGTGGCTCAGCTGTAAATCCCTAACGATAACATAAACACTACTGACCTAAACAGAAATTCTTATGGAACCATATTTGGGAAAAGGGAGACAGGGAGCAGGCGGGGAGAGTGGGGATATAAAAGTTCCAGTCTCTTCTCCTGCAACAGGACTCAACAGAGGTCTAGGACGGAGAAATCAGGAAATGAGCAGTACGAACACGCTTTATAGAAGCACAGAACCTGAGGCAAGCACTGCTAAATAACCGCCAGTGTGGGAGATGCTTGCCCTCTCCCGCGGCAGCACAGCACCGCTGCCTGGAAGGGAGATGCTGGGCTGAGGGCAGGAGAGGACCCAGGTCCCGAAGACCCCCTGGAACAGGCTGCTGCCTGGCCCTGCACTGCCCACGGGCCAACTCCACACGAGACAGAAGTCACCCTGATTTGGGTTAAGTCGCTGTAATTTGGTTCTTACCGGCCGCTGAATGTGATCCTGAGACAGAGGATTATTAAACAGAAACAGGGGTTGGAAGTGGTCGCTTGTGAAAGTCAGAACCCAGAGTTACTAAGTAAGTGCGTGACTTTAATAAAGGTAATATTATATTTGGAGAAAACCACTCCACATGGTATGGTCGGAAGTGCTGTCAATCTCAACTCCTACAACTAAGGTTAGATGGGTCTTTTTTGGTCAATTTTACTTAATTTATTAAAGGCAACAAAATATGAAGTATTAGAACGAGGGAATGATGGAATAAACAGCAGGCGTTTTTTGTTTTGTTTTAATGTTTATTTTTGAGAGAGAGAGAGAGAGAGAGAGAGACCAAGTGTGAGCGGGGGAGGGGCAGAGAGAGGGAGACACAGAATCCGAAGCAGCTCCAGGCTCTGGGCTGTCATCACAGAGCCCGACACGGGGCTCGAACTCACGGACCCCAAGATCATGACCTGAGTAGAAGTCAGACGCTTAACCCACTGAGCCACCCAGGGCACCCCAACAGCAGGGTTTAAGACTGCCTGGTGGAAGGATTTAAGTCCTACAGCGAGAAAGGAATTCATTTGGGTCGGTGGGCTTGACAGCTTAAGCGAGACAGGTGCTGATGGGAACGAGGGGAAAGGCTACAATAAAACAGGGATTTCAAAGCAGGTGCCTGGGAGGCAGCCCCAGGCTGATGGTGGCCCCACGGAGAAGAGAACCCCCACCTGAAGGCTGCGGGCTCCGAAATGATCAGGGAAAATGACAAGAGCCTCATTTACCCAAGGGGCAGCAGGGATAGGGGTGGAGGGCAGATCATGTGATCGCTCAAATTCCTACTAGCGTCTGAACCCAGGACTCTGACTGCGGGCGCTGGAAAAATCACGGAGTCCCTGTGACATTAGGAGTAACGTAGAGCAAGTTCGTCTGTCTCCAAGGCAGCTCCGATACGAGGACAGGATTGGACAGAAACATGATTCAATTCAAATTTCTCCCTGAATTTCTAATTCTTTCCGAAAGATAACTAAATCCAAAGTCTCTTATGCTACAACTGATCCTTTCTGCAAAGTTTCAATCTGAAAACAATTTTGTTGCCAGTTACCTACCAGTCAATGAAAGGGACCAAAAATCTAATATACAACATAGACTGTTCCAACCATGCTGTAAAGTAAGACCTGTATTTCAAAGGTAGTATTCATCTGCCTTTAAAAAACAGTTGTCTCCGGTAGATTTTTAAGTCCATATATAGTTCAGATGGTCAAAACACTTCCGATTTTATATCTAAGGAAAGTGTTATTTTCCTCTCATGCATCTTTTACTGAGAGTATTTGTGTGAGCTTTTCACACAAATTTAAGGTAACCTTAACATACTGTCATTCTGGACCATTCTGAGAAGCTAAGAATCAAATTCAAACTTGGGACAGGGACTAAAAGGTGTCATGTTATGGGGATTCATTAGGGTGATGTGATCACAGGGTTTTCGTGGGTTTTTTTAAAAAACTTTCAAAATTTCTTTAATTTTACCTTATCTCCTTTCTGATTAAAAAAGATCCTTTTACTTTATTAGTCTCCAAAAATACTTCTTTGTCTCTTTACCAACAAAAGCACTCAACAGTTTCACCGAACTTAATACAGTTTGGAATTAACAGTCCTGTTTGCTCCCATGTTTGCCCAGCACCACGGACGTCAGCGCGCACAGGGGGCTTCTGAGGGCAGCAGGCTCCGGAGCAGGGCAGGGGTGAGGGGAGCACAGCAAGCCTGCCCTGGGGCCACCACTTCCCCTCAGGCGCATTTCGGGGGGCTGCCTGCCCAGCAGTCCGAGCACAGCACCAACTTTCTCAAGGGCCTCCCACGGCGGCATCTTGTTTGAGAGCAATTCAGTCCAATTCCAAGTTTATTTATTTAAAGTCTAGATTTAAAACAGACACTGCCGTTTACCTCCAAACCCAACTGTCAATGGACGAGGTCTTAGGAGAGAAAAGGCAAGGCTGGCTCGTTAATGTTTAATGGTTTCCACTGCCCCATCACACGCCACGGAGTCAATATCACCATGCATTTCAAATAGCTACTTGCAAGTTAAGTTAATTTTTATTACGCAATCCCGACATTTCCCTCAAATTCAGATCTTACTCAGAAGACCTGTTTCTCAAAGCGTGCCCATGCAATGCACAGTCTACCTGAAGAAACCATTAAGACTAAAGTGTACCTTGAGATGTTTACCACCACCAGTTAAGCTGATCATACAAAATCTGGCAGAGCCCTCCCACTCGCACCTGGGCAGGGGACCCCATGCTAAGAGCTGCAGGAATTCCCACGGACGAAGGAGAGAGAGCCCTCGGAAGGTACTGCTGCATTCATAGCAAGAAAAACCACAAATGAGGAAATTAAAGAGGGCTGGCAAAGACTAATTTGATTCCTTACAGAGGAAGTACAGTGACAGGGTAAAGGAAGGTGGCCTGGACCGCAAACTGGGAGACCCACACTGAGGTGTGCGTCCACGAGGCCCGCCTGCACCAGACGCAGGCTCTAGGCTTCCCACCTGGGCTGCCAGAGCGAGAGCCAGAGCACAGGCCCCGAGCAGAGGCCCCTGTGGTCCAGCCAATGTCAACAGGCAGGGACTTCAAACACCAGCTCCATCCGGCAGCAACACTAGCCATTATACTTAAGTCATTAAAAAAAAAAAAAAAAAAAAATTAACACATGTGAAAATATGTTTACATAACAAAGATAAAAGATAACAACTTCACCTCATTTACTTGTATTTGTTGCTGTTTACTCGTAGAAATGTCAAAGTGCTCCATAGTGTTCTATTTTAAATGGTGTCAAATTTGCATTAAAACATAGTTTAAAGAAATACACATGCAAAGCAAGGTATTTCCAACTTTAAATTAAAGTCCAGGATTTCAGAGAGGAAAGCTAGTCAAACTATAAACATAATCAAGAGAAAATGAAGGCCCCACAATGTAGGCTAAGAGGACACTTGTCCCATGCAACCACTGTGCCAGTAAGAAGATAAGAGCCAGAAAGTCTTCTTTTAAAACTTAAAAACTTGAGGGGCGCCTGGTGGCTCAGTTGGCTAAGCCTCCAACTTCCACTCGGGTTGTGATCTCGCGGTTTGCGGGTTCCAGCCCTGCGTCGGGCTCTGTGCTGACAGCTCGGAGCCTGGAGCCTGCTTCAGAGCCTGTGTCTCCCTCTCTCTCTGCCCCTCGTCCACTCATGCTCTCTCTCTGTCCCTCAAAAATGAATAAACGTTTAAAAAAAATTAAAAAAAGAAAAAACCTTAAAAACTTGATTTACCTATACTTTCCAAATTTCCTCAAAGATTCCTCACTAAGTGTCAAAATCTGGGCTGAATAAGCTGTGTTTCTTCATTACGTTTCAAGGTTTCTACCTAATTGAAGATTTGGAAGGTGGGCAGAGGGCGGCCCTCGGCAGGGCAGGACTCCGCACCCTGGAAGTTTCAAACTTCACTCGGGGTCCGACTCCGAAGACTCAACAGCCCCCAGGTGCAGAGTTCTACCTGTTTCCAGAGCAGAAGTCATCGCTCCTGGAAGTCAGGGCGCCTACTAATGCTCCACAACCCCACGGGACAGACCATTCTTCACCTTCCAAAGGCGGTAACGGGGCGTTCTAAGTACACGGAGTTAGGACTGCACACGAATCTCAACCAGTACCGCGCCTCTGGAGGGTTACAATGGTGCACACGTGTTAACACGCGCGATTCGAGACTACTTCCTAGTTTACAAGTAGTATTAGTAATTCATTAAAATGCCACCTTAAACTTAAGACCAGTTTTCTTCCCTGTAACTTAGGGTTTACACTTCTGTGCAAGTTGAGTTGTCAGGACAATGTAGTTTATTTGCAGTCATAATTTCCAAAGAGCCAGAACCCAATTTTGAAAATACTTCTGAATTGGAGCGCACAGCTTCTGCGTAGATTTGGAAAGCTCAAATCTCATGAAATAAGACCCCCACACAGGCTGAGAAGAGCCTGTTCCGGTGAAGCCCACCAGCTCACGGGGCGGCAGGGACGGTCGGGCGGTGTGGCGACCACGCAAGAACCCCGGATGTACAGGGTGTCCAGCTCTCACACTGAGCCCCGCAGGGGCGCCACTCGGCTGCCAGGCCCGAGGCCGGCTGCGCCGCCATCACCACTAGCACTGCCCTCTCTCCGCTTCCTTCTTTCAGTCCCGCTTTTACTCACACTCACCGGCGCGGAGCCGCCCTGACGGTCGAACGGTCTGGATTTCAAGATCAAATGCTCAGAAAGGCAAGGCGAACACGATATTCCGAAGGCTCGGATGTAACAGGCGCCAAGACCTCTCTTTCACAGCAACTGTGAAAGTGAGTTATTTGGTGGGAAACCAGGTCACTGATAAAGGACCCCAGAAAGTAAATACTCTCATTTTACTGACGTTGTAAATAACCAAGAATGGCGGTCGCGCCGGAAATAAAGCATAAAGGGCGGTCTTGGGGCTCCGGGCCTCCTTTCTACCCCTGCTTTCACAAAACATCATCTCCCTCTACAGCAAAAAACAGAAGCCTTCTGGAGACTATCTCAACTTAAGTTTTAATTAGTAAACAAAACCCCAAATTCCAGTTACCGTTTTGGCAGAGTAGGAGGCCTCACCTGAGACTGCATTTGGTTTTTCATGTAACTATCGGCTTTGTCAGGCCCAAAGATTAGAAACCACTGGCTCAAACTGCACAGTCCCAGCCCAATGACGCAAGTGACCACGGGGAAGGGTTTGCATAGGTTTGCCCCGAACATAAGCACGGCATCTTGCTACCGGGTCGATCCGAGGATCTTGACGGGATGCGCTGGTTAGAGAGGAAGCCAAAGGGTTTTCCTTTACGCTCGGAGCTGTCTTCGGGATTCTAATGATCGTCGAGGGGCCTAATCAAACGTTTATCCTACTAGTGCTCAGCAGGTTGGCTGATCAATGAGTACAGCGCTGTAGATCCGCGAATAAACCAGAGAGGGCACGCAGAGATGTGATGAAGGAAGTTTTTAAACGACCCACGTACACTGACAGCTGCAGCTACGCCCAACGTATTACAAGAGTCTAGCGCAATTACAATGAAAAAAAAAAAATCAATGTATTCTCGCAAAATCAGGCTTTTAACCTGAAAACTTCCCTGGAGGTGCTACAGTAAAGGGTGTTCGAGCCCTGGACGTCGAGGGGGTGTACAGGCCGGCTGTCACCTAGGAGCAGCCCTTAGCACTGGGCTCCCCGGAAACGCACGTGCGGGTAGGGGGCCCACCGGGCGGCGCAGGAGGCCGACGCAGAACTCCGAGGCCGCTGCCCCGCACGCCAGCAGGGCGTGCGGGGGCGCCGCAGCCTCCGGACCCGGGCGCGAGGGGCGGGGGCGGATTTCCCGGCGAGCGCTGCAGGAAATGATATCCAGACTCGGAGGGTGGATCTAGGAAGCGGCCCGGGCGATGGCCGGCGGCGGGGAGCGAGTGGGGGTGGGAACGGAGGATGTGGCTCCCAGGGGCAGGATGAGGGGGCGGGACGGCCGAACGCGGGTGCGCCAGGGCCGGGGAGGAGGGCAGGGAGCGGGTCGCGAGCCGCTGAGGGGCGAGGGCGCGAGGAGCGGCCTTGGAGCAAGGGGGCGACGGGTCCGGGGGGCTTGGCCGGGGAGGGGGAGAGGGCCGGGGGCGGAGGGGCAGGGGGCGCGCACTTACCCCACTCGAGGAACTCGGCCACATACTTGTCGCGCCGCAGGGCCGAGTGGCTGCACTCGGTGTACAGGCAGACGAGCACGTCGAGCAGCGTCTCCACACTCAGGGCGCTCTCGTTGCGCCAGGGCCCGTCCAGGAGCAGCTGCTCCAGCTTCTTGAGCCGCACCTTGGCCGACATGGTGCCGCGCGGCCCGCTCCCAACGCGCCGGACTCTCGCTGCCCGCTCGGCCAGTCCGTCAGGGCGAGCCCTCGGGGGCCCGGGAGCCGCGAGTCCCGGCAGCAGCGGCGCCTCGTTGCCGCCCCGTCCGCGTCGTCGCGCCCCGGCCTAGGCCGACATCTTGGGCTCGGTCCCGGCGGCGCAGCGTCTGGGGCGCCGGGCCCCGCGGGTCCATGGGCCGGTCTCCTCCCCTCGGCGCCGCGGCCCGCCCTCGCCTCGCCCTGCCGCCCGCCGCGCGCCCTTCAGCCCCGCCCGCGGCCGCGCCCTCCCCGCCTTCGCCGCCCTCCGCCGACCTGGAGCGCCGCCGCGGAGCGCAGCGCAAAGCCCGGCCGGCGCCCGAGCCCCGACCCCGGCCCCGACCCGGCGGCCCAGCCCCGCGGCCCGCAGCCAACCAGGGCGCGGCCAGCGCGGGCGCAGCCAACCACGGCGGGGCCGGCCGCCGCCGCGCTGACCTCAGCGCGCCGCCCCGCCCCTGCGCTCCCGGCTCCCGGCTCCGGCTCCCGGCGGGATGGGACCTCGCCGCTTGCCGTAGGGAAGCCGGGATGCTGGGAAGGCCAGGCGGCGGGGGCGGGGCGAGCGCGGAGCCAGTGCGCCGCCGAGATTGCGCGCCCGCGCGTGCGCCGACGGCACCTGGGCGGCGTGCGCCGGCGCTTCGGGGACGGGTCCTGGGTGTGCGGGGTCTGCGCTCGCGCCCGCGCGCGTCCTGCGTCCCGAAGGAGCACCTTGCTTACGGGGGCGGGGGGGGGGGGCAGGGAGTGACCGGCTGGTGTGAAACCTGGGCGCCTCCGAGCTCGGAGCGGCCCTGGAAAGTGGGGACCTGCCTGACTTGCGAGGGAGCCCGCGGCCCGGACGGGGCGGAGGCCCCTGCCCCCTCGTGAATTCGTGGTGCCCCCGCAGTGGCCACTTCAGATTCCGCCGTCCAGCCTACCCCAGCCGCAAACCAATGTCTTAACGTGGCACTTGGGTAGGAGCGGCCGGCTGTCTCCGGGCTGGGCTTCCCTGGCGAGTCTCTGCTTCACCGAGATTGTTGGTGCCTCCGGGTGGCCGGGGGGAGGAAGGGGATGGAGAATACCCCCAATACCCCCACCCAGACAGCCCCTTGGCGACATGACAGCAGGGGCCGCCTGGAGCTCGTGCGAGGTCCCGGGCCACGGGCTGGGTGAGAGCCGGGCGCGAGGGTGCAGGGCCGTGGGAACCCTGAGCCGAGGAAGGGAGCGGAGGGGCTTAGGTGGATCCTAGGCGAGGAGGTAGAGCAGGTAGAGCTTTGAAAACTAAAGGCAAAACTAATCTGTGGAGACAAATCCGAATCGTGGCTACCCCTGTGGAGGAAGTGTTGACGGCAAATAGGAGGGAGCCATCCTGGCTGCTGGAGGTGCCCTGTAATGATATCGGGGTGTTGGTTATGCAGCACTACATCTAAGTAACATTCTTCAAACTGTACGCATCGCTGTGTATGTTATACGTTAATTTTTATTTATTTATTTATTTTTGAGAGAGAGAGCGCGCGTGAGCCAATTCCAAGCAGGCTCCACACTCAGCGCAGAGCTGGACTTGGGGCTTGATAGGAGGACCCTGAGATCATGATCTGAGCCGAAATCAAGAGTCTGCTGCTCAGCGGACTGAGCCACCCAGGAACCCAGTCCCTCAATTTTTAAAAGGCATAACCTCAGAGTAGAGGTTATGAACTGGGGGCTAGGAACATTTTTTTTTGTATCTTGACCAGACCCATCTTGTAACACGGATGTCTACATACATATAAATTAATCAAACGGTGCTCTAAATATTTGTGCACTTCATATGGATACTTCAACTTACAAGTTAAAAGGGAGGGGGTGGGGCTGAGCAGACCACCTGGCTCAAAACCAGAGATTTCCCACAGGTTTTAGGCTAAAGACCTTGGCTTTTTTTTTTTTTTTTTTTTTTTTGAGAGGAAACAGTTAGCCCACCCAGCAGGGGGTGGGGTTTCAATCTCACAACTGTGAGATCATGACCTGAGCTGAAATCAAGAGCAGGATGCTTAGCTGACTGAACCACCCAGGCTCCCCTACCCTGGCTTCTAATAGGGTAATGAGGTGCCTGAATTTGTCTGGGACAGTCACCATTCTCTTTGTCCCAGTGGAAGTATAACAATGTCCATTCCCCTAGTTCCCCGTCTGGACTGTATATTCTCTGGTCTCCAGACTCAAGCAGGCTTAGTCTGACCCTGCTCCACCCTCTAGCCGTGTTCTTACTGTCTTCAGTCTCTGACTCCAGTCTCACTCATCTTCTTGGCTGCCCCTCAACTGTTTCTGCTCCCTCCTGCCTCAGGGCTTTTGCACTTACCAAGACATCTACCTTGGATGCCCCTCCTCGGCCACTTTCATCTTGTCTGCTCTACCCTAAGCCATTTCAGCATTGCCCTTCACGAAGGGCAGGTTTGCCTAACCCCAAGGCTGAATCAGGTCTCAAATTCACCCTGTAGTTTTCCTTAGTACTTGGGACAGTGGGTATTTAGGGGTCTTGCCCACTACTCAGAAAGCTAGAAATCTTTCTGTGCCCAGTTTCCTCAGGTGTACAAGACTAACAATAAGACCTACCCAGTATTTCAGTGAGTTTCTGAAAGGAGTAAATGAGGGACGCCTGCATGGCTCAGTCAGCTAAGCATCTGACTCACTTTCGGCTCCGGTCACGATCCCACAGCTGTGGGACGGAGCCCTGCGTCAGGCTCTAGGCAGGGCATGAAGGCTGCTTAAGATTCTCTCCCTCCCTCTGCCCCTCCCCCCACTCCCGTTATGTCTCTTAAAAAAAAGTTAACTGAGGTAACGCCGTAGAGCACTTTGAACAGTGCCTGGCTCAAAGGAAATGCTCGCGTTGGTAGCTGGTATGCACTGGAGTTATTTTTTAGTTATTTTTTCAAGAAACTGGGGACTCTGTGACCAGGTGTTGGATCGCGCAGTCTTGAGCCCCCAGACCGGGGAATCCCAGTGTCTTCAGGCACCCATGAGGTTCCTCCGTGTATGTCGTCATCATGTCCACCTGCTATCACAAAATACCGTAGACTGAGAGGCTTATGAACGGTTCTGGAGGCTCGAGGTCTCAGGCCAGGGTGCCGGCAGGGTCAGCTTCTGAGTGAGTTGCCCTATTCCTGCTTCTAGAGCGCTGGCTTGCCCTCCTACAAGGCAGCAATCCCATTAATGAGGACTCGAGCCTCGGGACCCAATCACCTCCCCAGGGCCCCGCCTCCTAATACGTCACATCGGCGGTTAGGACTTCAGCATAAGCCTTTTGGGGACACAAACATTCAGTCCATTGCGGTATCCTTACACTAATTTCCCGCTTGGGCTGCAAGTCAGACTAACCAGAGCCTTCGGGCCAGCTCCCTGAAACGTGCACAGCTTATGGTGCCTTGATTCAGAAACCAGAATGCCCAGGCCTGCAGGGTGAAACCTTGGAACTTAACTTCTTCCCCTCGCACCCTGCTTGGGGGGCCTGAGATAAGCACGGTGGGTACGGGGGCTGTGCTCGGTGCCATCTTTCTCCTTGAGCCTCAGCTAGCCTGGCCCTGCTTCCAACCACGTGGGCTACTGCCAGGGAGGAGGGAGGCTACGGGTCTCAGACCCTCTGATCTGGCAGAGTGTAAGCCGACCCCCTCGTGCCCCGGGGAATATTCACAGGCTCCTGCTGCTCCCTCTCCTGAGCCATGTGTCACTTTCCTAGGTGGGTGTTTACCTGGTGGCTGCAAGGGGACCCTTTGCTCCTCTGTGGGGACCACTAGACAGGACCTAAGATGACCCATCCCTGCAGCTCATACCTGTCCCCAGGAGACACTCGGGAGGGGGCAGGTCCCAACATGGCAGCACCCTTCGGGCTCCACCTCCAAAGCAGCTCACAAGCCCTCCTCTCCTGGCTGGGGAGTCCGTCCCTAGTCCGCAGGGCCCCCGGACAGAGGGCCGTGTCTTAAGTTCTCCGAGAAATCCCCTGGGAAGCCACCCTCGCCGGGCTTCAGGTACAGGGGAGACAGTGCCCAGTGCTCCATGCCCCAGCAGGACCATATCATCAAATACTCATTTTATTCCAGGGTGTGGGACACATCTCCATGCATTTCCGTTGACAGCTACATGTGGTGATCTTACACCTCATTTGAGAACTCTACGTTTGTTGTCTCTTGGTGCCCCTCAAAATTTCAGTTGTAGAGTATTCCAATCAATTTATAACAGGTACATCGGACAAGTCATTGTTCCTCTGCGGGGCAGTTCTTGTGCTTCTCCGCCTGTTACCCCCTCGAAATCTGAACCTTGCACGGAGAAAGAACCCTGGAGATCTGCAGAGGGTCCCCCTTGAGTGAGTATCCAGCAGTATACTGACTAGTACTTGTGTGGGGGGGAAACTACCCAAGGCTAGAAAAAACCATTCAAGAAGATTAGAGAAAATAGTGCCTGATACTCACACAGATTGAGAGTGGTATCGTTTTCCACCAGCCAGACTAGAAAAACTCATAATTCACCAGCACTGGGTACCACCTGGGTGGCTCAGTCAGTTGAGCATCCGACTCTTGATTCAGCTCAGGTCATGATTCCAGGGTCGTGGGATTGAGCCCCCCATCAGGCTCCACACTAAGCATGGAGCCTGCTTAAGAGTCTCCCTCTGCTCCCTCCCTCCCCTCAAAAAAAAAAAAAATTTCCTCAAGAAGGTTGTGCGTTGGATATGGGCATTAGCTCTAGAATGAGCACTGCTCCAGATCTGCTTAACAAGTCATAAAAACAAAACCCCAAAATATCAAAGTGTTTCAGTATTATAGGAACACAAAAATATCCATCACCCAAAAATATAAAATCACACTGTCTGGCATCTAATCAAAGATTTCCAGGCATTTGGAGCACCTGCCTGGCTCGGTCAGGGGAGGATATGACTCTTGATCTCGGGGTTGTGGGTTTCAGCCCCATGTTAGGGGTAGGATTACTTAAAAATAAAACTTAAAAAAAAAGATATTACCACTCATTCAAACAGGCAAGAAAACACAACCCATAATGAGGAGAATAATTAAATAAACCAACCCAGAACTTACACAGATGTTAGGATTAGCAGAGAAGGACATTAATTAGCAGAGAAGGACAATTACTCTAACCATGTTGCATATGTTCAAAAAGTTAATAGAATCATAAAATATATTTTTTTAAAAACCATAATAGAGGGGCCACCTAGGTGGTTCAGTCAATTAAGCACCCAACTCGATCTCAGCTCGGGTCATGATCTCATGGTTCGTGAGTTTGAGCTCCACATTGGGCTCTGCGCTGACAGCATGGAGCCTTCTTGGAATTATCTCTCCCTCTCTCTCTGCCCCTACCACACTCATTCTCTCTCAAAATAAGTAAACAAAAAAATTTTAATGTAATACAAGTTTTAGAAATGAAACCTACAACTTCTCAAAAACATACAGTATAGGATTAATGGCAGATTAGACATTACATAGGAAAATATTAGTAAATTTGAAATCATAGCAATAGAACCTATTTAAAATAAAACAGTGAGAAAAAAAAATAATCCAGAAAAATGAATAGCATGAGTGAACAGTGGCCCAACACATGGATAATTGGGGTCCTGAAGGGAAAGAACAAGAAAGAGAGACAGAAAAAAATTTGAAAAAATAATGGCTTAAAATTTTCCGAAGTCAATGAAAACTATAAACTCACAAATCCAACAATTTCAATAAACCCCAAGCATAAGAAACATGGGGGGAGAAAACTATGCTAAGGCCACATCATAATTGAGTTCCTTGAAACCAGTTATTTAAAAAAGGGGGGGGGGAGACACAAGCAGAAGAACAAAATAAAGATGACATCAATTTTCTTATTCGAAATTATGTAAACAAGAAGACATCTTTAAAATACTAAAGAAAAGAAAAACTGCCAGCCTAGAATTCTATACCCAGCAAAAATATCTTTCAAAAACTGAAGACATTTTCAGACATAAGAAGGCCCACCATGAAGACAGAGGCACATGCCTGACTGGCCTTGTTGGATTTTATAGACACAGTTACTGCCTAGGCGAGCTTCTCTGATTAATTACTGCGTACCCTCTAAGACTGCCAATTTTGAATGGAACCCAGAGAACAAATGAGCTTTCCGACAGCTCCAGGCTTTGGTGCAAGCTGCCCTGCCACTTGAGACTTAGGACCCAGCAGACCCTCTGTTTTGAGGGTGAGTGGCAGAAACTCTTGGCGGGGAAAGCTCCAGTGGGAAAATCACCATGTATACATGCAGGTTTGGGAGTAAGTCCATGCCTTCTTCTGCCAAGAGCTCTTCTCCAGTTCAAAGGCAGCTCCTGGTTTGCTGCTGGATCTTTATACAGACTTAACACTTGGCCATGAGCACCAAGAAACAATGTCACCCAAGCTGTCCTTTACCAAAGAGATGTTATCCTATCCACCAAAGCATAAAATTGTATGTGCACGTACAAGTCCATTACAAAACGAGACTGGGCCCAAGCAGACCTGGGAAGAACGAGCGAACTTTATAAGAAGGTGGCTTAGCCTCCATCATATTTGCTCCTTCTCTTTTACCGACTCTAGTTAATCCAGAGCTACACCCTCAAGGGAAGTGCTGTGACCAATCAAAAAAGGATTGAAAGGGCCTGGGCCTGATTCAAAGCTTGGTCTGCCGGGCTCTAGCCACAGGGCAATGGCTGCTCCTTTACAGACACACTGAGGGAGCGCCCTGAAAGGCAGTGGTGCAGAGGAATTCCTCCAGAGGGCAAAACTTCTGCGTTGATCCATGGTTAGTGGCTAATGGGTTCGCCTGCCAGAGACTTGGAAAGAATAAACTTTTTCCAGGAGATCTAGGGGAAATGCAAGTGGATGGATCTCTTGGGACAGGCACAGAGGCTCATCAAAGGCCATCTACTGGGACACCTGGGTGGCTCAGCTGGTTAAGCGTCCAATTCTTGCTTTTGGTTCAGGTCATGATCACACAATTCATGGGTTTGAGCCCCACAGCAGGCTCTGTGCTGACGGCGTGGAGCCTACTTGGGATTCTCTCTCTCCCTCCCTCTCTGCCCCTACCAGCTCCCCTTCACACACATTCTCTCTCTCTCTCTCTCTCAAAATAAATAAACAAAAAAGTCCTTTAAAAAAGAGGAAGCTCTTATGGTTCAAATGGACAAGATGATCCTGAGGACATCAGCCTCGTTCCTCCCCTACTGCAGGCCCATGAACAAGTGACCCGAGGAGGCAGAGATAGAGGCTATGCAGGGGCTTGGCCACAGGGACTTCCCTCAGCAAGGCTGACTTGACAGCTGAGTGCCCACCTTGCCAACATTAGGGACTCACAGGGGGCTCTTAATATGGCGCCGTTCCCCAGGTGGGCCAGGCACTTGCCTAGTGGCCAGTTGATGACACTGGACCCCTTGCGTCTTGGAACAGGCAGTGATTTGCCCTTGCACATTTCAGGTCAGTACTTGCCTTCCCAGCCACATCGCTTCTACCGGCACCACCATTTGTAGACATGGAGAATGTTTTATTTATCCATCACCATGGCAACTCAAGCAACATGGCCTTAGACCAAAGGCCTCATTTTATGGTGAAGGAAGTAAGGCAGAGAGAGCCCATGCCCGTGAAATTCCCTGGACTTACCGTGGGCCCCAACACCCCAAAGGAGCTGTCTTCAGAGAATGGTAGAATGGTCTGCAGAATTCTAGTTCCAGTGCTAGATCACAGCCAATGCCCTGCAAGGTTACACTGTTGCCTGCAGGGTGTGGTGTGTGCCGTGACCCCCAAGGCAATATGGTGCCTCCCCCCCACAGCCTGCGTGCCCGGGTCCAGGAATCTTGCACTGGAGGTAAGCGTGTCCCCTCTCGCTAGAGCACCAAATAACACACTGGAGGAATTCTTGCTTTCCTTCCTGTGACCTTGGGCTAGTGTCCAGGAGAAGAATGCCTTCATCAGGAAACCCAGTCATGCTTCCAGTGAATTAAAGCCGAGGCTGCCCCTCCCCACGCCGGCTCTTTCTGGTTCCTCATGCCACGGAACCAGCAGGCAGAAGAGCGGTCACCTACTGCCTGGGATATTGAACCCAAGCGTCAGAGGGAATTGGAATTGGTTCCACACACGGGGCCAGGGGGACTCTGTCTGGGGCCCAGAGGTGTCACCGTGGTGATTCAGGGTTCTTACTGGGACAGAGAAGGGAGCTTACTAATGACAGGCCCATAAAGGACGCGGCTCCTGAAGGAACACAAGTCTGGGTCACCCCACCAAGACTAAAAGAACAGTGCTGCTGAGGGGCCTGTGGAGGGGGAGGTACGTGGGTCAGTGGTTGAAGAACGTGGTGTTACTGCAAGCGAACCTCATATGGGCTGTTTCCTGCCCGCCTGTCTTCCCCTTCCTCCCTTATTCTGTTGATGCCCAAAGCCTTCAGCTCAGTACAACACACTCCCCAGTCGTCACCACCCGGGATGACCAGTGGATGACACGTTTTCCCCGTAAGACCAGGGGGATGCCACAGGGTGGGTAGTGTGTCTCTGCCCCACAGGTCCGCCCTGCCCTCCTCTGCCTGCTTCGTGTCCCGAGTGCACTGTACCCACAGGATGGGGAGCACGGCACAGAGTCAGCCAGCCATCGATTCCCCTAACCCCCTCCCCTGTTACTGTGGCCACAGCCTCTGGAGCAGCTGTCCCCAGGCTCCAGCCATCCCCCTTTCCCACTGCCCCTGTCCCCAGGCTCCAGCCATCCCCCTTTCCTGCTGCCCCTGGGGGACCCAGTGGTAGTAAAAGCTCCCAGCCACTGCAGGCCCACACTTCCTCAGTGGCCCCAGGGCCTGACCACATGTTGGTAAATAGGCCACTTTTTCTGCTGCCCTTGATTTCCCTGCCCCCTTGCGCCCCTGCTGGGACTCTGACAGGTACAGTCACATGTACAGCAATTGTCTTTATCAGTTACTTACAGTTTAAATAACGAAAACCTGAATCTCCATCACCAAATAGATAAATCATGGTCCACGTAGCCATTAAAAAATTACATAGGTCCAGGGTGCCTGGGTGGCTCTGTCAGTTGAGCATCCGACTCTTGGTTTCAGCTCAGGTCATGATCTCAATGGTTCATGGGTTTGAGCCCCACATCGGGCTCTGTGCTCACAGCGCAGAGCCTGCTTGGGATTCTCTCTCTCCCTCTCTCTCTGCCTCTCCCCTGCTCGGCTCTCTATCCCTCTCTCTCTCTCAAAAGAAATAAATAAACATTTTTAAAAATTACGTCGACCCATTCATTCAACCGACCCAAAGCTGCCGAATGCCTGCTACACGCCTGCACCGCTGTAGGTACAGAGGCCCCGGCCGGGGCTGAGACGGGAACCTGATCGTCCACTCCAGGCCCGGGACAGACCACAGACCCATGCACAGAAGAGTAGAAGGAATTTTGAAGAGTGGTGATGGCTTCAAGGAAAGCAGACACAGCAAGGTGATGGAGAGGGAGGGGCTGCCTGCTGCACCGGTGCGGGGCTCAGGGAGGCCCCTCTGCAGCTAAGACATGAGCCTGAAGAAAGCAGCTCTGTGAGGCCTTCCAGGCAGAGAAACCCCCAGTGCAGAGTGAGAGCAGAAGGGGGGGCAAGCCTGGACACGCGTGGCGGGGGGGGGGGGCAATGGGACTCCCTGCAGTGGTCCCACTTACCCTGCCAGTCGCTGCAAGGGTCCTGCTGTGACCCTGGTGGTGGTTCCTGGGGTTTCCTGCCACCCGAGTCTCTGGGCCACAGATCTTCCTGCACATTTGTCCTTGCTGCCTCCCAGCTGACAGTATGGGGGACCTGGACGGTCAGCGGCATGAGCGAGTGCCCCGCCAGGACCAGACACAGAGAAAGGGCCCGCAGAGGCGTGTGTGCATGAAGGAAGGAGGCCCGGAGCCGGGTGAGGGTGGCCGGCGAGGAGGGAGGGCCAGACAGCCTTCTCTCGCGCCACTTCCTGTTCCCTTGGCACCTTGACCCAAACCTGACTGTGAGTTTGCAAGCCTTGCCCTGCAGACCGCCCCCCCCCCCACGCATGTCCTTGCCAGAGATGCCCCCGTGCCTCCGGGAGTGTCTCCGCACCTTCGGGCGACATCTGCTTTGGACACCGCCTGTAGCCAGTCCACCTGGTGGAAGATTAAACCCATTAGCAAACTAGCCCTTACCTGCTGAATGGGTATAATGCTCCCCACTTGGTGAGGATTCAGCGAGATATGGGCAGAGCGAGCCCTCTGGGCGCTTCACAACTAACTCCCTTCTCTTTCCTCGTTAGACTTGCTGTTATCACAGATCTCACCTGCCCCTCGCCCCTGGCAGAGCTCAGAGGATAATCCCCTGAAATGGGCCTTCAAGACCCACTCTCCCTCCCCAGGCCTGGTGTCAGGGCTTTGCCCTCCAGGGCACAGGGGCTCAGATGAGGGGTTTAGAGCCCAGCTCCTGCTGCCCGAAGAACCGATTAAACACGAGGCTGCTGGGAGTGGGCAGTTTCTGGGCCATCCCTGAGCCTAACACCCACCTGGCACCCCCCCCCCCCACAGAGGGCAGCAACCCAGTCCTGTGGTGAGCAGTCTCATGTGTCACCTCCAAATCCCAGCCTCGCCTCTCACTCAGCTCTGTGACCCTGGGCCAGTTCCAGCCTCTCCGTGCCTTGGTCTCCTCCATAGAATGAGATAATAAGATACTATCCTTCCAGGGTTCCCACGATTAGCTCAGCTGGTGAAGCATCCAGACAGTGCCTTGTACACAGGAAGTGCTATATAAACTCTGCTGGAATTACAGTGTATCATTCCAGAACATCTCATGCTATGCACACATCCTTATTCTAAACTTTATATTTGTTACACAAAGGTGGCTCACGGCAGGCTCTGCTCATTTACCATCGCTTCCCGGAGAAGGACCTGTCACCACCTTTGTGACCAGGAGCTGCGGCTTGGTGGGGGTGGGGAGGGGGTGGCCATATGTGGTGAGACCTGGGGTGTCTCCCAGGATGGCCAGCTGGGTCCTGCCCTTTGCTGCTGGCAGCGGGCAAACCTCTGGAGGCTCTAGAGATCAAACCCCTGACACCCCACCCCCACCTCACCACCACGTGTCCTGCCCACCCTCAGTTTCTCAGAACGTGTTGGGGTGAGGAAGTGGGAAGGGCTGGGGACAGCGCTGTCCCCGGTGGTGAGTGGTGGGTGGGCCCAGGGCCGGTGTGGTGTGCGCAGCTCTCTGCTAGCAGGGCGCAGGTGAGACGACCTCAGCAGGCTCCATGACCTTGGACAGCTCTGTCCTCCCCTGCTGCCTGGGTGAGCTTTGCAGTGGGACCCGCCTCAGGTCCCAGCAGCAGCCCTGCCCTCACCTGCTATAACCGTGGCCTCCGCACTTGGGCTCTCCTGCTTCCATCCACCTGTCCAAGGTCACCTGTCCTTCAAGCTGGAAATCAAGCACCATCAGCTCCTCTCAGACCACGGGGCTGCAGATCAGACCCCCGCCGGTTGGAACCGGAGCCCCCTGCTCCCCTCCCCTCCCCGGTGGCGATCTGGGAGTCTGGGCTGTTTTACCCTAGAATGGCCACTAGAGGGCGCGCAGAGCAAACCTTCCTGGACCAGACCCAGGACTCCACCCACCCTGAGAATCCCCAGCCCAGGCAGGCTGCCCTCACCCCCATCCAAGCCTTGGAGGGTGTGTGTGGTAAGGGGGGTGTTAAGGGGATAATTCTAGTCTCGCGGCGGCCATCCCCGCGGGAACGTCAGAGATTGCTGGTCCTTACTCTCACGTAGTCTACTCTATCCTACTACATTGGCCGGGGCTACAGGTCCGGAGAGGGGCAGGGTCCCCCAAAGACACAGCGAAGGCTGGGCATGGCCAGGACACAAAGCTCCTGCCTCCAGATCTGCCTGTCTCCTGTGGAGAGGTGCCCATAATGGAGGACAGGCAGCAGGGGGAGAAGCAAAATCAGAGGCTGGAGGCAAAGACGGGCCCCAGGCTCAGGGTATCTGCAGGCTCAGATACCGGCCTCTAGGCCTGTCTTTAAAGACACCCCCTGGTCCCAGCCTGCTGCTCCACCACCAGAGCTGTGAGCCTCAAGGGCCTTGATCACTTCCCGAGAACCTTATTAGGAGCAATCCCCAGGAGCCCTTGTCAGCTAACACCTTGGATGGTAACCAACACCTCAGGCGACAGCTAGCGCCCTCATTAACAAGTAGGGAAAGCAATTCCCGCCCAGGTGAGAAGGAGGTAGGGTGGCCTTTTGGGGAGGGGGGCGGGGGTGGAATGGGAGCATGCCAGCACACACTGTCCTGACGCAAGGATGTCTGCATGTTGAAACGGTACAGTTGCAGCCCCAGGGGCCACTCTGGCATTGCTGTGTGACTCTCAGGCAACTCCTGTCTTTCTGGTGCAGGCACTCTCGGTGTGTGGGTCTGGATGGGGGGCTCCTTTCGCAGAACTCAGCTGACTGGGGCACCTACCTGCCTAAAACCCTCCCAGAGCTCCCTGTTGCTACCAGGGACCCATCACCAGGTACCTATCCCTTAGCCGGGTATTCCTAGTCTTGCATGACCTCTGCCAACCTCCTTTTCCTTTCTTACCCCTCTTTATGCCCACATCATCAGGTCTCCCAAACTGCAGCCACCGTGCCCAGTTCAGGCCTCTGCCGATCTGGCTGTGATGTCTCCCCCTCCCCCTCCGCCCACCATCCTTCTCCAGGGGAACTTGCACACAGAGCTCCAGCCATCCCATGGCCAGAAGATGGAGGCACTGAGATTCAGACACAACATGCATTTTTACAATGACACTTCTCTATCTGATTTGTTTCCCCTTTCTGGATCATCAGATTGTGAATTCCTCAGACCATGAATTTTGGATGGGATCTGATTCATCCTGATGATCCTAGAACTCAGCACTACACTGAGTAAAACATGTTTGATATTAATATTTATTAATAAATGTTTAGTTTATGAGTGAATGGGTGACAGAATGCGTGGGTGGATGAATGATGGAGATGGGTGGTAGAGAGAAGTGAGAAAGGTTAACCGATGTTTATGCCTACGGGTAACATAAGGATATAAGAATAATGGATAAATGCATTGCGGAATGATGGATGGGTGAATTACAAGATGGCTGGCTGGCTGGTAGAGGATGAATCACTGGGCGGAGAGGTGAATTAATGG
Source organism: Cryptoprocta ferox (assembly GCA_028646485.1). Taxonomy (NCBI): domain Eukaryota; kingdom Metazoa; phylum Chordata; class Mammalia; order Carnivora; family Eupleridae; genus Cryptoprocta; species Cryptoprocta ferox. The sequence goes on along the minus strand of CM053560.1, from coordinate 1,893,239 downwards.
AGGAAAGATGGATGCAGTGGGAGAATGTGTGTATGTGACATGGATAAGTGTATAGATAATGGCTGGGTGAGCGCTGGAAGCACAGTAGATGGAGATGGTAAGTGATGGATGCATTTATGTAATGGTAATTGGTTAAGTGATGAGCAGATAAATAGACTGTAGATTGATAGCTGGAGGATGGATGGATGTGGACACTAAATTGATGGATACCGAGAGGATGTATAAATAGAAGATGAATTGCAGGTAATAGATGGTGGATAGTGGATGCTTGGTGGGTGGATGAATCATGGAAGCATGGGTAGATGGTGGATAAACAGTGAGTGGATGGTTTGATGCATCTATCCATACAGAATGGATGGATAAATGGCAGGTACATGTGAATGGATGTATGATTGATGGATGGATCATGACAGGTGTAGAAGAGGCTGAATGGTGCATGAATGGAGGAATAGATGATAAATGAATGGGTGCTAGGCCAATGGATAGTGGTTTGTGTACTATGGAAGTGCAGACGGAAGGTGGGTGGTGGGTAGGTAATGAATGGTTGGATTCTGGATGGATAGATGATGATTAGGTAATGAATGGATGATGATTAAATGATAGGTGGCTACACCTTGGAAAATGGATGAAAGAAAGGTGGATGGTGAAGGGGAAGATGTTGGAGAAATGGCAGATGGATTGTAGATGGTGAGTGATGTATGGTAAATGGATGGTTTAATGTATAGATGGAGGAAGATGGATAGATGGCAAGTGGATGGTGAATGGATAATAAAGATGAATCTTGAATGGATAGTGAATAATGGGTGGGAGCTGATGTACAGATGAGAAATGGATGGATCATAGATGGATTATAATAGTGGATAAGATTATGGTAGATGAATGCTCACTGCTATCTCTCTATCTCCAGCACCTAGAACAATAGTTGGCACATAGAAGGCACTCAATAAATTTTTCTAGAGTGGATGAATACAGATGGATGGCAGATGATAGTTTAATGAGTTTTATTTTTTATTTTATTTTATTATTTTTTAGTTTTTAGTTTTTTAATGTTTTATTTATTTTTGAGAGAGAGAGAGAGCAGGGGAGGGCAGAGAGAGAGAGAGACACAGAATCTGAAGCAGACTCCAGGCTCTGAGCTGTCGGCACAGAGCCTGATGTGGGGCTCGAACTCATGCACCATGAGATCTTGACCTGAGCCAAAGTCCGATGCTTAGCCAACTGAGCCACCCAGATGCCCCAAATGGGTTTTAGATGACTAGTGAATTATGGCTGGATGATGGGTAGATGGATAGAGGATACTGTGAGATGGACAATGAATGGACAGATATGCGGTGGATAGGGATAAGGGTTGGGTAGGTGGTAGATGGTTGGTGGGTGGGTGGATAGGGATAAGGGTTGGGTAGGTGGTAGATGGTTGGTGGGTGGGTGGATGCTGTTTGTGGCTGATTGGATAGATGGAGGCTAGTGGATGGGTGGTGGTGGATAAATCCAGATAAATCGGGAGTAGACAGATGATAGATTGAGTAGTGACAACCAGATATATGGTGGATGGATAAATGAATGGTAGATGGATAGTAGTTAAATACTGATGGAAAGCAGATACATGGTGGATGATGGGTGGATAGGAGTGGGAGAATAGATAGTGAATTAATGTTGGACTGATGGGTATTTTCGTGGTGTGTTGATGCTTCGCCCATAATGGGAATGGATGGAATGGTTGGATGCATGGTTGATGAATGGTGGTTGGATAGTGGCTGGTGATTGGGGTTGGATGCTTAATGAATGTTGGATGGTGGTTTGACCATGACTGGATGGTAGAAGATACATGAATAGGTGGTGGGTGGTAGGCGATGATTGGATGGTGGGCTGTGGATGTCTGCTAGAGGTTGGATGTTGATAAACTGATGGTGGATTCGGATGCTGGACGGTGGAAGGGTGGGGAGTCATGTAGATTAGAGGTTATGCACCTTGGCCTCAGGTATCAGGTCTGCACACCAGGCTGAATGAAACTGTCCCAGGACTGTTTTGTTCCTTTTGGGGAATGGCGTTGGGGATGGAGATGAGAGGGAAGAGGTGCAGGGACATACCCCGCCCCCACCCGCCCCCACCCTGCCCCCACAACGATGGCCATCCTACCTGGGTGTTTCCTTCTCTTCGCTCCTCCTTCAAACTGGAAGGTATCCTCTTTCCAAGTATCTGGCCCCACCGAATTTTCATCCCCCCAAATTCCTGAACCTCCAACCTGAGGCTTGGGGTCTCGAGCGGCCAGGGATCAGGCTGTGCGGGGCCTGAGTGTGAATGGGGGGGCCAGGCAAACGGGTGTGGGCGGAGAGCGCAGGGGCGGGAGGGCGGGAGCGAGGGAGGGCGAACCCAGGCTGGCAGCTCTGAGCCCAGAGTGGCGACCCAGCGCGAGCATCCAGCGCGGGAGGGTGAGTGTGAGTGAGGCGCAGGGGGCGCCCCCTCCCCACCCCTGTCCGGGCCCTCGGCCCCGGTGCGCCCTGGCGGCCAGGCTTGGCGAGGCTGGGAGAGGAGGAAGGGGGGAATTTGGGGGGGTAGTCCGGAGTGCCCTGGGAAAGAGGAGGGAGTGGGGGCCGCGGTCAGCCCCCCCGCCCCCGGCTGTTGGGCGCCCGGCTTTGGGCAAGGGCAATGCCCCTGGGGGCGGCGCAGAGCCTGGCCTTCAGCACCTGGGAGCCTGCGGAGGTGTGGGTGGTGGGAGCCCTTGATGGTCCAGTGCTGCCGCTGGCACTGGACCCAGCTCCGGACAGGGGAGGCTGCCCTGAGGGACTTGCTCTCTGCCTGCCTGGCCCTTTGCTCAGCCCAAGGTGACAGCTCTATCATCTGCCTCTCCCAACTCTCTGTCTCTCTCTGTTCTTCTCTCTGTCTCTTCCTCTCTTGATCTGTACCCTCCCTCCGGTGTCTCTGCTTTGTATCTGCCACCAGGCCAGCTGTTTTCTTGCCTTCCCTCTGGGTTCTTTCTCCAATCTCTGCATCTCTGCGTCCAGTCTCTTGGTGTCCCCCCCTGGCTGCCTGGGGCTCTAGCTGAGGTTCTGAGTCCTGGGCTGGGATTCCAGGAGGGGCTCACGTGGAGGATCTGACCCCGGAGCACTGGGCTCTGTGAGGGAGGGTAGGGGCTGCCTTCCTCGGGCTCTGGGATTGGGTGGAGGTTTAGGGCCCCCCTCCCAGCCCTCCCTGGGCCTCCGTGGGACCTGAACTGAACTGAGCTGAGTGTTTAGTGAAAGAAACCCCTTATCCCAAAAGAGCAACCCTCCCCCTGTACTGCGTGCCCACAGGACCCCCTCCCCTCCAGCAAGGTCTCACAAACAATGCATCCCACTGGCTACTGCTGTCCCTCTGCCCACTTCCCTCCCAGCACGCCTGCCCCTTGCCTGTGGCCCCTCCCAGCCCACATTGAAGTCAGATGTCACCTGCCCGACCCCACCCCCACTTCTGCCTCTGCCAGGTGCAGGTGGAGAGTCAGGCTGGGGCCTCTCCTCCCGGGGCTCTTGCTGTGCTGTCTCTGGCTGGGCTCCTTGCCCTTGTGTTGGCCTGAGTGGGCATGGCCAAGTGCAGGCAGGATGTGGGTTTCCCTTCGGCTGTGGGTGTCGAGGGCCCGGCCCTGCGTGTGTGGGGGGTGTCAGCTCTCCAAGACAACCTGGCCACCTTTGCCTAGGGCTGACTTGAACCTGGCTCACACTGCTCCCAGCCTCCCCCCGCAAGAACCCGTTTGGGTCCCCCCATCTCTGTGCCCTTCCACGCAGTTCCCTGCCTCAGAACATCTTCTCTCCACTGGCCTGGCTGCCTCCTGCTCATCCCTCAGGCCTCAGACCCGCTGGCCCTCCTCAAGGAAGCCTTCACGGGTCTTAGGGCTGAGTCAGCCTCTCCTGCTCTGCCCCTGCCCCTCTGCAACCCTGGGCACGTGTGTGGCACCTGTCCAGTGCCCCTCCCCATGGTGGATGGGCGTGGGCAGGTTGCAGTGGTGACAGGGAGCCAGGGGACAGTGGGCAATGGGCCCAGGGCGGGCTGGCTGTGGACTGGAGCGGCCCGAAGCTTCCGGGAGGAGAGTGGACTCCAGGACGTAGCCTCGTCTCTCCCCGTCCGCCTGCAGATGGACAGCAGCAGCAGCATGAGCACCCCCCAGCCCGCCGCGCCAGAGCTGAGCCCGGCTGAGGAGGCTGGAGGCCCAGCAGGGCAGGTATGCAGCTGGGGCCCTGGGGTCTGCCAGCCCTGGGGGACCGGAGGAAGCCAGCCTCAAGCCCTGGCCCGTGATTTGGGGGGTGCCTCAGTTTCCCCGCCTGGCTGGGAGAAGTAGTTGCTCTTCTATGGAAGTCTGAGGCATAAAGCACTTGGAGGCCGAGCCTCCCCCTTTTCTCAGCAGCACTTCTGAGCCCCGGGAGCGGCCAGGGCTTGCTCCCCAAAGCAGTGTGCTCTCTGCTGGCTGTGGTGATGCAGGGGCCCCTGCCCTCGGCTCTAGGTTTTGGCGACTGCGCTGATGCAGCTAAAATGTGAAGTCTCTACACAGGGAGTGCAGTCTGGACGTTCCGAGTTCTGCGCTGCTGGGGGGCAGCGGGGCTAGAGGGGGGCCCACCGGCGTCCCCCAGGGGCCAGCGCCCGCGGCAGGGCAGATGGAAAAGGTGGCCCACAGGCCTTCGAACTCCACGTGCTGCTGGCCTGGCCCTCCCTCACCCCAGTGGCACACCCTGGGCAGAGGAGGGTCCCTGGCTGGGGCTCAGCAAGACCTTGCAGAGGAGGACAGGGCGCGGGGTGGCGGTGCGGTGGGGACAATTCCAGGGGGCAAAGGAGCCCCTGCACGGGCAGTGCGAGCAGGAGCGCCAGGATGGCCCAGCCGCCACGGCTGTTCCTCTGATTCCACAGATGCCCCAGTCCTGGAGCTCACTCGGCTGAAATGCCCGTTCCCGCCCCCCCCCCTGCAGAGCATCTGGGGGGGGGCCCAGGAATGTGCATTTAAACACGTGCGCAGATGGTTCCGCTGTGGCGGTTCAGGGCCGGTTAGCAAAGTCCTTGGGCTGTGCGCCTGCCTGTCCTCAAGGCCCTCGTGCCGAGGTGGGGGAAGGCGGACAGGCGGCAAGCGGCTCTCCTTGTGTGTAGAAGAGGTGGGGGGTGGGGGGTCCAGGAAGGGAGACCTGCCGGAGCAGAGGCGTGGACGCGGGACAGGGCGGGCGCCAGTGCTGCTGTGGCATTGGGGCCGGAGGGCTGGGCAGTAGCACTGGTGGCTTGGGCCTCTACCTTGGAAGGCCTTGAATGGGAGGCGGAGATGCTGAGGGCACCAGGAGGGCATGGGGAGGCAGCCCCCGCACACTCTTGTGGGCACTGAACAATGAGCCCAGAGCGCTGCTCGGGTTTGCCATGGCAACAGCTTCCCAGCTCCTCTGACTGGGGAAGGACCAAGGGCCCAGCAGGGAAGACCCCAGGAAGGGGGCTCGAAGGACACAGGAAGCAGTTGGGGATGCGCAGAAGCCCTGCACTCGCTCACCATGTGGCCTTGGCCTCTCTGGCTTCAGGCTCTTGTCTGTGAAATGGGCCTGAGGGCTGAGCCCAAGTGGAGCCCCAGGGAGAGCTGCTGCCTCAGGTGCTGAGTGGTGCTCCAGCCACAGCGGTGGGATGGGGGAGAGGCCGGCACCTGCATGGCCACACACACACACTCTCACACACTCACGCACACACTCACACACACACACACCCTCGTTCCTGCCCCAGTCCTCCTAGTGGACACAGTGCAGGACAGGTGTGGGGAGAGCCGGGAGCCCAGGGCCCAGCAGCGTCCGGACCCCTGCCCTCCCTCCCTGCAGGCTGCGCAAGGTTCCCAGGAGAAGGGCCCTCGGCTGGGCCAGCGACTACCCTCGATCGTGGTGGAGCCCAGCGAGGTGGGTTCCGTGGAGAGTGGGGAGCTGCGTTGGCCCCCAGAGGGCGCCCTGAGGGGGTCAGCCCAGAGCCAGGTTGCTTCTGGTGAGTGAGGGGCTGCCCGTGGGGGTCGGAAGCCGGGGCTCCTCCTGCCCTCTAGCACAAGCAGGGCCCACCACCCTTGCAGCCTGTGGACACCCCTCCCCCACCTGCCCATCCACGAAGCCTCTGCTTGGGCACCGGAAGCCTCCTGCCTTGACCCTCTCTTTGTCCACATGCCCCCTCCTCCTGTACTTAAGGGCCTCATTGACTGGTGTGGGTCCAAGCCCAGCCCATCAGAGGTGCCCGTTAAGCGTCTGTTGGACACAAGATTACATGCCCCCACTCCGTTCTAATTCCTCTTCCCCTCCCACTCCTCATTCATTGCCTTTGGGACGGGCGGGTGTTAAAAGGACCAGCCCAGGTGCCCGTGGGGTGGGGCGGTGGGCCAGCCTGGCGGCAGGCTCCTGCACTGGCCATAGGCGCCTGGTCAGAGGCCAAGGGGCTGCCAGAGGCGAGGAAGCTCCGGGGGGAGGGTGTGTGGGTAGGAGAGGGGTGTTCCTGACGCCAGGGGTGAGGCTGGGCAGTGGGGGCCTCCGAGGAGGGCACATGAGGGGTGAGCTGTGCCCTGGGAAGTTTCGTCCCCCCGTGAGTCTGTCCCCTGATGAGGTAATGAATTCAGCCTCGCTGGGGCTGCCTGGCACCCTGCCTGCCCCCTTGCCCTCCTCACATGTCAGCCCCCCAACAGCTTGGGCCCAGAGGGAACCCCCAGCTTTCCCCAAGGCCTCCTCTGCCTCTATCAGGTTCCCCCCAGGGCCGAGAGCAGCACCAGGCACCATGCCTAGGGTAATCGCTGGGCTCGGGCTGTGGGGAAGTCTCCAGGTGGGTAAATGCACCCGGGGAGGGAGTGGCCCCGCTCCCGGAGCGTGGCCTTGCCTGTCCCCACCTGGGTGCAGACCCCCCTCCCTGTTTCATTGCAAGCCTGTCAGGAAGGCAGCCCCACCAACATAGAGGCCTTTATGTTTCTGCAGCCCCCTCACCAAGTCTGCCAGGAGCGCCAGGGAAGGTTCCGGATGACGCTGGCAGTGAGTGCAGCAGGTGCCAGGCCCAGGCCCCCCAGTGAGAGGACAGGGATGTGGCCCGGGTTCTGGTGTGCGAGGGCTCTCGCACACCCCACCCCCCATCCCTGCTCGCTGACAGCTGAGAGGCCTCAGCCCCAGGGCTGATGCTTGGAGCAGGGAGAGCAAAGCCTCATGGGGTGTGGCCAGGACCACGGGCCTGCCCTCTCCCGTCCACAGCCCGGGCCGATCACACCCTCCTCGTTCCTTGGTTTGAAGCACAAATAAAGGCTCTTCCTGGTGGTCGGTGGGCACGCTTGCTGGGGACTCGAGGGGCTGGGGACAATTTTGGTTTGGCCGTGGCCTTCCAGACAAGGGCCTAGACTTGGAGCCGAGGCTGACCAGGCCAGAGCACCAAGTGAGTGACTGCTGGGTGCCATACACTGGGGTGGGGGGCTGTCCAGGGGCTGTGGGGTTTTCTTCTCTGGTACCCCTGCCTGGGGCCCCGTGCTCTGCTCCACTCTGCCTCAGCCAGCGCTGCCCAGGGTGGGAGCGGCTTCCCCCAGGCGGCCTCCTCACCTCTCCTAGGGGTCTCCGGCTCTGGCTGGACCCCGAGGGCAAGATTCCTTCCTCCTCACTGGGTGCACGGGGCACAGGAATGGTTCATGGGGTGGGCGTGTCCTGTTCCAGGCTGGATCTCATTAAATCCTTGCAAAAGTCCCACTTTACAGATGCAGAATCTGAAGTGTGAAGTGAGGTGCCCAAGGCTAGTCCTGGCCCCCAGCTAGATGGGATCCCTGGGGCTGGGAAGCACCTGAGTCCATGTGGGAGACTGGGGGGGGGGGGGCGGGGCACCTCTTCCTGTCCATGTGGGGGTCCTGTCCTTCCATGGGGTCCAGCGACACTGTCCCTTGGCTCCATCCCACTGCACAAGGGGAGCCCTACAGCTGGTCAGGGTTGGCATGGGGGACAGAGACGCAAGCAGTGCCTAGGCCCAGGTTGTCTCCTCCCTGCCCCCCTCCCATTCTGGTCTCCTGCCCTTAGCTAGCCTGACCCAGGCCTGAGGAAGCCGGGGGCCTGGCAGGAGGCAGCCCTGGATAAATGTTAGCTCAACCAAGTCCGCAGGCCCAGGCAGGGTCGGACAAGACCCCGGTGAGCCTGGAGGGCCAGGGGGGAGACACAGTCCCCTCTGTTCTTTCTGGAGGCCTTGCTAACCTCAAGGATGAATAAGGCACTTTCTCCAGTATGCTTTCCTTCTAAAAATAACCCACCCACCCCCCAAATGCAGGAGAGGTCGGAGGTAGAGGTACGGAAGTTTGCCTGGGAGCCTGCTTTCATTTTAACCCTGTGGTCCCATGAGCCACGTCCACAGTCCCCGATGCCTCCATGTCCCCCCTGGTCTCCAGCTTAGGAGAGGCGTTGGAGTGTCAGAGCCCTTCTTGTCCTCCTCCAGCGCTTTTGTGGTTCCTCAAGGGGGGAGGAAGGAACAGCCGTTTCCCAGGAAGCCCCACCAGTACCTGCTGACACATGCGATGTGGGGCCGGGGACTTGAGCAGACGGGTGACTTCCATGTTTCCGGTGCGGAATGTGGGGTGGGCAACAGCGCCGGCTAGGAGATTTCATCCTAGCCCCTCCCAGACACAGTGTTACCCTCATTTAAACACGACTCTCCCAAGGTCCCACAGCTGACAAATAGCTGAGCTGGGACAGAATCCGGGTCCACCTGAGACCCGGGCCCGAGTGGTACCCACAATGCCACCCTGGAGCCCAGCAGCTAACAGGGCAGGTCTTGAGTGGAGGTGACCCATCATTGGAGGTCCCGGGACCCCGTCGTGCCCGGTGAGCTGTGCCCACAGAGCGCGGCCCCCACGCTACAGGACCCAGTCCTCTAAGTCGGGCCCCCAGCCTACTCCCTTTCGCTGGAAGGAGCTGGTGCCCTCGGCAACGGTAGGGGCGGGGCCAGCCGTGGGGCCCCGCCCACCGGGGCCCCGCCCATATTCCCTGAGGCCCCGCCGCCAGCACACACGTGTGGACGATTTGGGGCAAGGGCTTTGGGAATCATCCTGCGGCTCCCTCTGCCACGGGTTGGGGTCGCTGCCTAGTGCCTTTCGGAGATGGGCCACCTAAACTTTGCAATATTCGCCTCGAGACAGAGGCCCTGTCCCCTGCCCAGGCCCAAAGCCGGTTAGGGGCAGTGGGTGGAGCCCAGGTTTCCTGCTCTCCCATTGGTCTGCGCCTTGGTCCCAGCCGGCCGCGGTGTGGCTGAAATTCGCCGCCTCTGGCATCTACATTCGGGCTGGGACAGCCTGGCGTCCCAGGAACCCCTAGGACAGGCCAGCATCTGGCGGTGAGAGTCCCTCTCCCTGCCCTTCCCGACCTAAGAGCCATGTCCTCTGCAGAAGCAGACCCATTTTATGCCACCACCACCTCCATTTTACGGAGGAGTAAACTGAGGCTCAGAGTCAGAAGTGCCTTTCCCAAGGTTGTGCAGCCCCATGTGGGGGAGCTGAACTTGTACCCTACTTGGGGTCCCCAGCTGTGCCTCTTCTTCCCAACTGCCCCCTCTGCTCTGCCTTCTCCTGACCCCTGACTGACCAGCCCTCTGCCCAGGGCCCCTGAGACAAGGCTGGGGCTTTTCCAAAGGGATTTCACTGAGAAAGTTGGGGGGAAACAATGTGGACATGGGATAGAAGAAACACCACAGTCTCATGCTGAAAAGTGGGCACAGGCTAGAGTGTGGGGTGCAGCTGGGAGCTGGGCAGAGGTCCAGGAGCATCTCCACAGGCCCTGGGCCCCGCCAGCTTTTCAGGGACCTAGCTCTTGAAAGGAGGTGACCCATAATTGGAGGTCCCAGGACCCTGACGTGCCCTGTGAACTGGGGACCAGGAAGGTCAGACAGAGGAGCCCCCAGAGTCTGTCAACCCGGTCCGCAAAGCCAGAAATCTCGGCTGCAGTCCTGGCCTCTGTCCCGCTAGGCCGTACGGCCGTGACAGGGTCCTGCGCCTCTCTGAGCCTGTGCTCCCGTGCAATGAGGTGGAGAATATTTACTCCACAGGGGCTCCAGGACTCCCACGGAAGAGCCCCGGCAGTCACCTTGGGGTGTCCCCTCTGTCTCCTGAATCATGCCGGCCCCTCCCATCTCTCAGTTTCTGAGTGCCAGAGGCACGCGGCACAGGAGGCCAGCGAGCAGACCAGCCCGAGCCAGGGGGAAAGGCCAGCCGGCTGGGCGTGAGCGGGGGCCCTTATGACCCACCCTGTTTCACAGGGGGCACCCAGGGCTCGGGGGGGGGGGTAATGACTCAAGCGGTAAGCCAGAGGGCTTCCTGGAGGAAGTGCTAGCATCTCTGGGTCCACCTTGGCCTGTCTACAGAGGGCGCTGCTGTCTCTCGGGTGCCTTCCAATCTGTCACGGGCTGGATTTTGTACTCAGGAAATTCTTATGTTGAAGTCAGAACCCCCAGTACTTCAGAAGGTGGTTATATCTGGAGATAGGCTCTTTAAAGAGATGATTAAGGGGTTGCTCAGTTAAACGTCGTGCTTTGGCTCAGGTCACGATCTCCTGATTCGTTAGTTCGAGCCCCGCGTCGGGTTCTGTGCTGACAGCTCAGAGCCTGGAGCTGCTTCGGATTCTGTGTCTCCCTCTCTCCCTGCCCCTCCTCCTCCCTCATTCATGCTCTGTCTCTCTCAAAAATAAATAAACATTTAAAACAATTTTAAAAAGGGGTACCTGGGTGGCTCAGTTGGTTAAGTGTCTGACTTCGGTTCAGGTCATGATCTTGCAGTTTGTGG
>CM053560.1:1859356-1881995 GCA_028646485.1 Cryptoprocta ferox | reverse complement strand
TGGGAAAAGCAAGGAAATTCCCTCCAGAGCCTCCAGAAGGAACCACCCCTGCTGAGACCTTGGTTTTAGCCCATGAGACATGTGTCAGACTTCTGGCCTCCAGAACTGAAAGATAAGATCCGGTTGAAACTACCATGTTTGTGGAAATGGGTTACAGCAGCAATAGGAGACTGATACAGAGGCCAAGGGGTCAGAGGTCAAGTGTGCCCTACCCAGACCTTAGGCTGACTTCCTGGAGGACATATGGAGGTGCCCCTGTCCGAGCAAGGAGATAAAAGTTATCTGGAGTGTGGCCCCAGATAAAAGTTCGTCTTTCCTTCTTTCCTTTCCAATTCTGCCTTCGATTCCATAGACGCGCTGAGCCCAGCTCAATGTTGCCCCCCACACTGGGCGTCCTGCTCCCAGCCGGGCAGGTAAACAAATGGGGGCCCATCCAATCCGAGCTGCCCAGGGGCTCGTGCCTTAGCCATACTGGGCAGAAGCAGCAGCAGCAGGCAGGAAGCCTGCCGAGGGGCCAAGAAGCAGGGTGCTGGTCTGAACCACCCCCAAGTGGGGTGGTTGCCCACCAAGGGGGGTGCTGTCCGATGCTTTCTGGGTGCTCACAAGCAGGTCAGGCAGCAGGAAAAGCTAACCAACTTTTATAAGGGAAAATAGGGACTTGAAGGGCTCATGCGTTCCTGTGCTGACGTCCAGGATGCTTCGGATGCTCTTGACCTCACTGCTCGACAGGTTTCCCTTGATGGCCAAGATGGCACTCAAGTGGCCTTTGCTGGTAAGGAAAGCATCCCGTCAGTCCAGCCTAGTCACCAACATCCCTGCTCACACCTCTTCCCAGCTCCCCAGACACCTGGCCCAAGCCACAGGGCCCTGCAGCCAAGCCCCTGCCCACGAGGGGGACTCACTCTCCTTTGCCCGCTGTGCTCCCACAGCCCCGGACACCCATCCTTCCCTGGAGTGCACCAAACTCCTGCCCACCGCAGACCTATGCACTGGCTGTTCCTCCTCAAATGTTCTTCCCCACACTCTGGAGAAGAACAGCTCTTTCTCACTCTTCGGGTCTCAGCTAAAATGTTACCTCCCCCAAGGTTTCCCATCTCTAAAGTCAGCACCTCCTGTCATTCACAACCTTGGTTAAACTATCTTTACAACTTGTAAGTTTATTTCTTTGCCTGATTACTTCATTATTGCTAACCCTCATTAGGCTGTAACCTACATGAGGGAGGACTGAGACCTGGTCTGTCTTATACTTCATTGCATAAGTAATGCATATACCTAGAACAGCTTGGTACTAAGCAGGAGACCACTCAATAATGGGTGGATGGATGGAGGGAGGGAGGATGGATGGGTAGATGAATGGATATATGAGTGGGTGGGTAGATGGATAGATGGATGGATGGGGGACAGATGGGTAGGTGGATGCGTGGATGGATGGTTAAGTGGATGGATAAGTGGGTTGCTGAGTAGATGGAGGAATGGATGGATGGGTAGAAGGATGAATAGGTGGGTGAATGGATGGATGGATGAATGAGTAGATGGGTGGGTAGATGGATTGTTGGATAGGTAGACAGGTGAGTTGAGTGAATGGATGGATAGCTAGATGGATGGGTAGATGAGTAGGTTGGTTTTGGTATGGGTGGATGGATGGGTAAGTGGATGAGTGGATAGGATAGGTAGGTAAGGGGGTAGATGGATGGGATGAATGGATGGATGGGTAGACAGGTGGATGAATAGGTAAGTAAATGGATGGATGGATGAAAGAGTAGGTGGATGGGTAGATGGCTGGAGACAGGTAGAAGGGTGGATGAGTAGATGCCTGGATAGCTACACAGATGGGTAAATGCGTAGATGCGTAGAAGGGTGTTTGGATGGATGGATGGATGGATGGGTGAGTGTGTAGATAAGAAGATGGGTAGATGGATGGATGGAGTAGGTCAACCAGAGGCTAGACTAGGCTGGACCAGGCTAAGCAATCCAACTCAAGACTGTGCAAACTTTCCCTACCATGTCACAAGACTCAGCCTAAAGAAAAAACTGTCCTAGTTCACCAGACCTTCAGGCAGCTGGGGGCTGCACCTCCACTCTGAGGACCTGGGCTGACCTACGTGGTGGACCCCAGCTTCACTCCTGACTTGCCATGGCCTCTAGCAGGTCCCTAGGCTCTCTGGTCCTAGTTTCCCCTCTGAGGGCAGTATCACATTAGGCTAGAGCCACAGGCTGTGGAGCCAGACTACCTGGCTTTGCCCTCTCTGCTTTACCACTGACCAGCTGTGTCCCCTGCGACAAGCTCCTTAAGCTCTCCAGGCCTCATTAGCTTCATAAGGTTGTCAGTGAGGTTCAGATGCATGAGCCGCTGTACAGATCTTGGCCGTGTCCGGCACACGGTCAGCCCTCGGCACAGGCTAACTGCTGGGACCGCATCCTCCTGGCCAGTATCTGAGCTCTACCAGCCCTGAAGGGGCCGACTCCGGCCGTCCCAGGCTCTGCCCAAGTCCAGCAGGGCCATGCTGACTGCCTAGGTCCTGTGGTGCCCTTGTTTCTCACCTGAAGTCAGGGTACCAGGTGGCATAAGTGGCCACCTCAATCTTGATGGCACTGGGGTCTTGCAGGCGAATGATCTCGGCGAGCTTGGGGAGGGCGTGATGCAGCCAGGCCGCTGGGGAGCCCTGCAGGCACAGGTCTGGTTGGAGATAGGCTGCCGCTTCCCCAAAAGGCACCCAAGGGCTCAGGGAAGTTCAGGTCAGAACCGATGGAGTTTGGAGAGGCCCAGGCACGTGCCTGGCCCTGAAGGGACTTGGGGGAGGGGCCAGCCATCCCCGCAGTGGTTTTGGCATGGGCGGGTGGCTGCATGGGTAAGTGGAGGAGCGGATGGGAGCGGTAGGCGGGAGCTTACATTCTGAGTGCAGAAGCGCTGGATGAGGTCGGCATTGGCCTGGACGTGACCCGCCAGCTGCTGCTGCTGCTCCGCGGTCTTGAGGACGAGGCTCCGCTTGCTGAGGCGGACAATGTACTCCTTCACCAGGTGCAGGTGCACAACCTCCATGAGCTCCTGCGAGGGCGGGCAGGCGGGGCTGCGTGAGCCCTCACCCTCACCGGGGGCAGCTCACCACCTTCCCTCCAAGCCTTGAAGCCAGGAGTCCAGGGAGGAGCAGAAGCCAAGCAAAAGTGTGGTACGTGTGCATGTGCGCGCGCATGTGCGTGTGTTTTCCGAGTATCTGTGCACATTAGCGTGTGTGTCCAGACTGGCCTCCCGCCTTGCCCAGCCCCCAGCCCAGCACCTCCTCACCTCCCAGAAACAGTCATGCAGTTCCGAAAACTCAGGCAGCCTCTCGCCCACGGTGGCGATGATTTCCTCCAGGGTCTGCGTAGGGGCGGCCCAGCGGGTCTGCGTAAACCTCTTAAACAGTGGCTGACAGGGGAGAGGCAGGATGTCTGGTCACACCCTACAGAGGAAGGGCCGCCAGCCGCAGACAAGGGCACTGACACACGGGGCCCAGCGCAGGGGCAAGGAGAGCTCGAGGACTCCCCAGGGAACTCAAGTCCCTGTCTACAGACGGGAAGTGGAGACAGGGTCCAGGGTCCCTTCTCCAAGGTCAGCCATCTGCAGCTTGGGAGCTAGGACGGCCATCTGCCTGCCTGGGGGCCTTTCCACCGCCCCCTCGGAAATAAATAAATTCCTGCATAAACAAGGGCTTGTGCTTGGCTGGGCCTCTGAGAACCCATGCCAAGTCATCCAGGGTCACCGCCTGGCCTTCACCGCCGGCCGGCCACTCACGGCCACCTGCCCTGGGCAGCAGGGACGAGGCGGGCTCCCACAGAAGACAGACAGGGAAACCCTACTCTTCCTTTCCGGGGACCCCTGCCTCACCCCTGCTAAAGGAGCCAAGGGGTTTCTGTGGATTTCTTGGCCCACAGCAGATGTGGCAGCAGCCGCCAAAGGCTCTGGGCATCACAGCTGGGAGTCAGGCATGGGGACGTGGCACGGGCAGGTGGTTCTGGGGGAGCTGGAGAAAGGGTGTGCAGGCTGAGGACCAGCTCTTAATGGAGGGCTCTTAACACTTCTCTGCGTGCTCCCAGCCCTGGGCAGCCCCTCTGAGGCCAAGCCTGGGCTGCGGTGGCGGGGACAAGGTCAAAAGCCCTTGATGGCCCCCACTGCCTGGGCAGCACGGGCCTCAACAGCTGGCCGCACAAGTGCCAGGTCCTTGCTTCTACCCTTTCTCCCCTCCCGGGCCCTCTCTGTGTCCCCCGGAGATGCTAAGCTCAGCATGCACCCTAGGGAGGGGGGCTCCTGCTACCTTCAGGTCCCCAAACAGGCTCTGGAGCAGGGTGTCAAAGCCGTGACTCTTGAGCTCACTCAAGGGGGCCAGCAGGTGACCCGGGAGGTCTTGTGTCTGCCACTTCTGCTGCATGGCTGTCCTGGAAGGACATGGATGGAGGCAGGGCAGTCAACCCATAGCCCCATACCCAGAGAGCCCAATGCCCTAGGCAAATCTTCCTAAACCATCTTTTCACTCTAGAACCTTCCGTGACTCCCCATTCCCTGTGGAAGCAAGTCCAGGTCATCCCATCTCTGTGCCCCAGGCAGCACCCAGCCTTCTCGGCCTCTGGGAACACCTGCACTTAATCCACATCTGCTTCACAGATGTAACTGCTGCGCCTACTTCCTAGGGGTGTCATTAGAATAAAATAAGGAATAAATCCTCTGCAGGGGTGCTTGACCCACCAGCACTTGATAACCGTTTGCTGCCACTGCCCCTACAGACCCCGGTCATCTCCTCACAGTCCACACCCATTCTAATTCCACATCTTCGCTTATGCTGCACCCCCCACCCCCTCCGGAACCCACGCCTCCTCTCCCCCTCCCAGCGGCCTTTCCCTCCAAGAGGCCGGCAGGCCCAGTGATTCCTACTCCCACAAACCCCTCCTAGTGCCCTTACCGGAAAGACAGGCAGTTGTTGATATTGGCAATGACATTGGCCCTGTAATTTCTCAGCTGTTTGCATCTCTCCAGAAATTCATCAAAGGCTCGCTGGTAGCTGTTGAAACCGGAAGGGGCACATGCTGCACCCGCACCAACACCGGGACAATAGCAGCCTCCGGCCTGCCCACAGGCCTCCCCGTCTACAGAGTGCTTTTCCGGTTGGCAGGCTCCCTGCAGCGCAGGGAGGGGCTGCGCCCCCCTGCCCCCGAGCATCACAGAACGGGCTTCACACCCAAAGGCCAGTGGGGTCAAGGCTCCTGCTACCCCCACTCCTTCCCCCAGATCCCTCTACAGCTGGAACACTGGAGAGGGGGTGAGGGGTGAGGATGGAGGCGTCCTCGGGAGGAGGCAGCCAAGAGAAACGCAGGGCTGGAGACCCGGGGCACCACCAGAAGGGAGGCCAGGGCCTCAGTTCCTCATGGGGGGGGGTCCTTCTTGCAGCCGGAAGCTGTGGTGCTGGGCAGGGGTGGGTGGTTAGATCACCTGAGGCTCTCAGGGGGAGGGAGGAGGTGTGGAGAGAGAAAGGACTCCTGCTCATAATGACAGACACCCCAGAGACAGGAAAGGGATACCCACCCCAGACACAAGGGAGGGGAGATGGCTCTGAGAGGAGTGGCTACGCAGACCCCCCATGCACAGGCAGGTGCACACCCACCTCCTCAGGAATGTGGCCAGCTCTGCCAGCAGCACCTGCTTTATCTGCATGCCCAGGTCAAGGGTGATGCTCTCGGCCTTGGCCTGGCTCTGGGAGAGGATCTGCAAGGGGGGAGGGGGCGCTGAGCAAGAGCCCACCTGGCCCAGGACTGGGGAACATGCTGGAACAGGGGGCGGGCAGTGCTCAGAGCGGACACGTGCGTGCACACACAGGGGGATCCCAGGGGCGTGGGCCCTGCACGGCGCGCGCGTGCACGCAGGCTGGATGGGAGCACCAGGGGCTGGCTGTACTACCTGGATGATGTCGATGGCCAGCTCACTGTGGCAGTGGCTGTCCAGCCTCTGGGGAGCCACATCCCGGGCCCAGCGCTGACACTCTAGATCCAGGGCCCGGGTCGTCAGCTCCTTCACACTGGCCTGGGTGGGGAGGAGAGGCAGGTTAGGGTAGCACATAGCCCATCACCCAGCCACGTGGAAGTCCCTGTCAAGCTCCTTGCCTGCGTCCTGTCTCCGAGCCTCCCCTAGCTTCCTTCCTGCCCCTCCCCTGCCCCGGCACGGCGCTGGACTCACCATCTCATTGGACAGGAACGTGGCCTCCAGCAGCCGGATCTGCCGGGGGGGCAGGAGGCTCCCCAGCCGCACTCTCTGCAGCTCCCCGGCCAGCTTGGGGCTGTTGATGATGTCACTGCGGGCACAGGGGGGTTAGCGTGAGGAAGCCTGCACCCCTTCGGCGCCATCTCCCGCACAGGAGCCCACCTTTGCAGCCTCAGTCTCTGGCAGGCCCAGAACTCGATCGCCCTCCCCCATCCCTGCTTCTGGGTCTCGGACCACGGGTCCCCTCTCTGCCCAGGGCGGGGCGGGTCAGAAGCCCCGGGATCCTCGTGTCTGCTCAGGCTCTGTCATTCCCCGGAGACTCTTACTCCAAAATACTCTGGTAGACCAGACTCAAGCCACCCAGCCCGATGCCCGGCCGCCACCATCGCTCTCCAGCCTCCTCTCCAGCCCCCTGCCTCCCACCCTCGTCCCCAGCAATCCCTCCACCACCTGGCAGGCGGAACTGCCTTTCGAATCCAGCTCCAGGCTCCTCCCTGACACGAGGCCTCCATCTCACACAGATAAAACCCGGCTCCTTTGGCAGCAGCCGTGAGACAAGCCACTGGCTCTCCACCTCCTCCCGACCGCATCCCCTACTGCACTCTCGGCTGGCCTAGTCCACTGCCCCCAGGCTGGCCCTGCTGTCCCCGGAGGGTGGGTCAGTCCAAGCCGGAAGGGCTGCCTCACCCCAGCTGCTCCACTCCGTGGCGCCTGTGTGGGACCCTGGGTCCCCGGGGACAGCCCAGCCCCAGCACTTCCTCAGGGGCCTTTGTGTGCCCGGACACTCGCCCCTCTCCCCGTCTGGATGTGGCTGTGTCACTCTGCTCCCTGCATTCTGGCCACTCTGGCCACACAGGCCCGCACAGCACCTCCCGGGACTCCCTCTCCCCATTGCTCCGCTCGGCTGGCCTCACTTTCCTGCTGCGCTGACCCCAGTGGGCCCCCAGGCCAAAAGCCCTGAGGTCACTGGGACAGGAAGGCTGAGGTACAAGTGCCCAGCATTTCCTGTTGAGTCAGGATAAGCAAGAAGAAAGTGGCTCACACCCGGCCTATCTCTCCCACAGCCCCCACCCTATGCCAACCTCCCTGTGCCCTGCCACCTCACCCACAGGGCGTTTCCTCTGGCCCCCCGCTGGAGGCTGACCCACCAGCACCAGCTGAGACCCCTGGCCACCCAGATTTATCTCCGAGACCCTCTGACACTGCTTATGCTGTCTATACCTCCAGCCTTCCTGCGGCTCCACACTGGGGGCCAGGGTCAGCCCCCACAGGAACCCCTGGCATTTCGTAGCCTGGGCCTTTCCAGACAGGACGGCCAGTCTCTCCTCACCCCGAGTGTACAAATGACAGATGTGCTGGGGGCCCTGCGGAGTCTGGGTAAATCAGAGGAGAGCTGAGGCGCCCCAAGGCACTCTGTTAGCAGAGCCGGCCTCCCACCCAAGGAGCTCTGGGCCTCAGTGACCAGAGCCCAGCTCTGCGGTGGGCTCACTGGGTGACCCGGCTCAATGACACCAGACCCTGCTGCACCCCTGGGAGTGCCCCATAGCCTGCCGGGTAAATCCAGACACTGGCAAGTTCTGCACAACTGCCAGAAAGTCTCAGGGCTCAGCCTCGGGCGATGGAAGATGACTCATTTTGTGGGGACACCATTCTCCACCTTCTTCCAGGCCTGCCCTGTCCCCACCCCTGCCTGCCTCTCTGACTGCCAGCAGCAAGCAGAATTTGGTTCCTCCTCTCTTCCCTCCTCCTCCTCCCACTCCTCCTCCACCACCTGGTAGATGGCTTCCTCAAGTGACTCAGGATGGCCAGGGCCCCTGCTCCTGGCTCCCACGGTCCCTGGTCTCCTCTGCCACTGCCCTTCCTGCCCCCCTTCCTGCCCGGATGGTCACCGCCTCACTCCCTCCTCAGAATGGGAGCTCAGGAACCAACGATGAAGTCCCTGCCATTCTCGGAGGCTCAGTTTCCCCAACTGCGGAATGTGGCTGAAGCCAGGAAATCAAGGGTTCCAAGTGCAAAGCAGACCCAGCGCAGGTCCTGCTCCTTTGAGTCTCTGGGGACCAGACCGCCGACGGAGGCTCAGCGAGCACCGCTCCCAGCGCAGCCCACTCACTTGGGGTAGAGGTTCTGCACCCAGACCAGCAGCATGTAGGTGTCGCGCTCGCACAGCTCGAACTGCGCCATGGCCGCCAGCTGGGCCGCGAAGTGCCGGTGGTAGCTCTCGGCGTAGGCGGCCACCACGTCCAGCTCGGCGGGGAACAGCGGCTTCAGCCGCTCCACCACGGCCTCCAGGTCCTCCTTCATGGTGCGGCCCATGTGCAGGAAGGTGCGCTCGGCCTCCGAGCGGCCCTCGGGGCCCGCGGCCGGCCGGCGGCCCAGGCGCTCCTCGGCCGCGTCGGCCACGCCGCGACGCCACAGCTGCAGCCAGCGGCGGGGCCGCGCGGCCGCCAGCGCCGAGGGCCCGGCCGCCTCCTCCGCCTCGGCCGCCCGGCGGTCCTCGCGCTCCTGCTCCGCCAGCACCGCCAGCGCCTGGCGCAGCCGCTCGGGCGCCACGTCGAGCGGCCGCCGCAGCAGGCCGAGCACCTGGTCGCGCAGCAGCGCGTACAGCGCCTCCACCTTGCTCTGGCGCCGCACCAGCTCCTCGGCGCTCTGGCCGCCCGCCGCCGCCGCCGCCCGCAGCTCGCGCTCCAGCAAGAGCAGCGGCCGCGCCGCCTCCAGCCGGCCGTGCTCCAGGTCCGCCTTGAGCTCCTCCACTGCGGGCCGGGGGCGGGGACACGAGGTCAGCGGGGGGGCCGGGGTCCCACCCCGCAGCGCCCACGGGGGGGGGGGGAGGAGGAGGAGGAGGAGGAGGAGGCCGGGAGCCCCAGAGGCGAAGCGATGTGCCCCGCCCCGACGGCACGGACACTGAGCGGCCTCCTCCCAGCGCGGGGGTGTGGGGGGAAGGCGGGAGGGGAGATAAGGCCAAGCCCGGCTCTCGTGCCCTCCTGCTCATCTCACTGGGATGTGCCCCAGCCCTG
Organism: Cryptoprocta ferox; assembly: GCA_028646485.1. Classification (NCBI taxonomy): domain Eukaryota; kingdom Metazoa; phylum Chordata; class Mammalia; order Carnivora; family Eupleridae; genus Cryptoprocta; species Cryptoprocta ferox. Next base: position 1,872,755 of record CM053560.1, on the reverse strand, counting down.
CCTTGGTCCCGGCCAGCTCTGACCCCAACACTCCCCCCCCACGCCCCGGGTACCGACGCCAAGTGGGGGCCCCAGCCTACCCGTGGGCAGCGGGCCACTCAGCTCAGGCTGGGACTCGGGCTGGCCCTCTGGCTCTGCTGGGCTGGGCTGCCCCTTCTTCTTCCTTCCTTTGGTGAAGACGCTGAACACGTTGGCCAGTCCTTTTGGCCTCTTCTTCTTCTTGGTAGCCTCGTCCTCGTCCCTGTCTGGGGCTCCCTTGGCCTCCAGGGGTGGCACCAGGTCCTCAGAAGAGGCCTCTGACATGGAGGCCTCCGATTCCACCTCTGAGGTGGAAGGCAACTTCTGGGAGCTTCCGGGGAGGTCAAGAACCCCTCGGACAGTCTGCTGGCCTGGCAGGCCTTGGAAGAAGGTCATCATCTTCAGCATCGCCCTGGCTCAGGCCTGCAGACAGGCAAAGGGAGAGGGAAGGTAAGAGCGGCTGCAGCAGACAGGCCCAAATACACAGCCGCCATGGCCGCCATGGGCCTGTTTGGTCTGTTTTCATCATGTGACCTTCTGGGTCTGGGGATCCTGGCCCAGAGCCGCACGAACAATTCAGCTCCGTCCCTGGACACCAGTCCCTCAGCACCTGCAGTTTCTCTTCCAGTACACACCCCTCGCCCCCAGACCCTCCCAAGATCACCAGAGGGAGGGAGGAATCTGGACGTGTCAAGTGTCCCAGACAGAGGGGGGCCTTCACTTCATTTTGACAAGTCCTCCCGGGCAAGGAGAAAGGACTGGGGGGGCATGAGTGCCTCCTGCATCCCTGAGACCCCAGGAGAGGAGGCAGAGCATGGGCTACTGTGCCACTGCGCAGAGCAAGACTTTAGGTCCAGGAGGGTCACGGCACCAGAGGCTGCTCCATCCTCCATCTTGCCTGGGTCTTCTCTTGTCTGTGTGGAGTCCCAGAGGGATGCTCTGAGCAGAAACACGGTCGCTGGGGACCATGAGGGGAGCAGAGCCCGACCAGCCATCCTGGCCTCGGGGCTCAGGTCTAGAAATCATAGCGCCCTCTCAAACTTCAAGAGGTGGGAAAGAGCCTCAGAGAGGCTTTCACATGTCAGCAGAGACAAGGGACCCAACGAGGCACCGAGCCATCTGAGGTTACCCAGGTTACTTCTGGCTCCTGCTTCACCCTGCCTGCTCCCAAATTTGGTGACATCACTGTCACAAAACCTTCCACTTTCTGTGCCCTCCCCAGGTGCCCATCCCATCTCTTCCTCATTCCCTTCAAGGAGGGGATTTAGTATCCTCGTCACACAAAACTGACTCAGGGAAATGTGCCTGTGATCAACAGCTTGGGCTTGGAACTCAGAGGGCCTGGTGCTGCGTCCTCCCACCTCCCGGTCCCCCACCACCTCGCAGGCTGCATTCGGAGAGCAGGACCCCCTTGTGCCCAGCATCACACTCCCCGCCACCGTGACCAATATCAGAGCAAGGCCGGTGGAGGGGAACACGGCTGAGGCCAGGAGAGGGGAGCAAGGCGGGGCCAGGAATGGGGAGCAGATAGGATCGGGCCTCCTTGATGGCCGGGGCGATCCACCGCCCAGCGCCTGCCCCACAACCGGAGAGTAAACACGAGTTGTGACTCATGGAACACAATGACTTTGATTCATCTCTGCGGCAACCTGCAAGGCAGATAGGGTGATCCCTCATCCGGGAGAAACTGAGGCAAGGAGGCGCGTGGGAGAGGCTTGCCACAAGCCCATAGCAGGCATGGATCAGGGCTGTCAGACCCTTTGCACAGCCCCTGCCAGCTCCCCACCAGCCCAATTGCTCCCAGCCCATCCCTCCAGGGCCTCGTCACAAACCCCTGAGTTTGGCCAGAGCCACTTGGGGGACAAGCGGCCTGAGTGTCTCCCAAGTGGCTTCATCAAGTGCCCTCAGCAGAGTCCAACACCGCTGGACCTCAGCTGTCTCCCCTGTGCCACCTGGGCTGAGCGGTCCACACCAGGACCAATTAAGGGGTGCTCTGGGGAGCCCCAAAGCCAAGGTGCAAGGCCACCAGGCTCTCCTGCCCCGTCCACCCCCTGCCCCAGCTCTCTCTACCAGTCCATCCCATTTTCATGGTGCACAGCCGCAGGAGCTGGTCTGGCCAGCCGGCTGGGGCTACCGGGCACCACCCGGAGCGGCCAGGCCCCACCTCTGCCCTCCAGCTAGGGTGAGGGAGAAGGCCGCCCTGACCAGCAGTGCAGCCTACCAGCCTCACCTCTCCCTTCCTTGTCCCACACCCCCTCGGTGCCCCCACATGCTGGGCTCTATCTGACCTCCAGCCTGTCTCCCGCAGGTCCCCACACAACATCGCTGCCTCCTTGCCCCTGTGACACAAAATCCTCCTCACCCTTTTGAGGTCCTGCAGCAACCCCCTTGGCTCGGTCCTGGGACTTGATTTTCAGAGGCAGCTGGTGCAGTGGAAAGCTAAACGGCTAGGAGATCAGCTGCACCACCCACTAGCGTGTGGGCAATACCTCCCTTCCTTCACCGGCCTCAGTTTCCCCATCTCTGAAATGAGGATGAGGACCCCCACCTTGCAGCCCCTTGTTTGTCACCCCTACCTCAGCATTGGGGTAGAGCGGAGGAGGGCAGGAAAGGTGCCCCTTCAAGGCTGGGCACACTGACACAAGGGGCCTGCTCAGTCATAACATGTGACCACAGCCTGTGGCCCAGCAGTGACACACACCCCCCACACATACACCCCATCCCAGCCTCCCAGCTTCTCCTCAGGCATCGCACACCCCCTTACACTCCTTCCTGGGTCAGGCCTGATGCCCACAAAGTTTCTTATGGCCCCCGTGCCTGGTTCCTCTGTCCTGGCCCAGAAAGGGAGGGCACAGCCATCCCCCTGCTCCCAACCCCCCAGTGAGGACACCCAGACACAGGCGGACAGAGGAACTTGGCCTAGGTCACACAAGCCAGCCAGCCCCATCCCCCTCAGCCTTCCTACTGAAAAAGGACCTGCGACCCCTGCGCCTTCCCCCACCCCCACCCCGACACCCCGCACTCCTCCCTGCCTTTTGCAGGACTGAGCTCCCGGCTGTGGGGATCCCAAACCGGGGTCTCCTGCACGCTGACGCGCCGCAGCTCAGCGCAGGGACCTCAGTTTCCCCTAGAAGTGGGGCTGCCGGAGGCCTGGGACCCTCGGAGCCTTCTGCCCCCTCGGTCCGGGCGCGCCCCGGCCGCTCCGTCAGGGGATCCGGCCGGGAGCTCGGGGCGGAGGAGGGCGGGCAGCCGCGCGGAGCGGCGGGGGACTGCGCTGTGCGGGCGGAGGTCACTTACTGTGTCCGGGCCGGGCTGCCGCTGTCCCAGCAGAGCCCGGCGCCGCCTGAAATAGTCGCAGACTCCGCCCTCCCGCCCCGCCCGCGGCCGGCGCGGAAAACCCGCGGGCGGAGGCCAAGGCAGAGCGCGGCGGGGGCGGCCCGTGTCCCCCAGCCCCGAGTCGCGCGCGCCCCGCCGCGGGGTCTGGGGGCGTCACTGCTTCGCACCAGCCCGGGCGGGGTGGCGGGTGCGGGGTGGCGGGGCTGGCCGGGCGTCGCCGCGGTCTAGGGCGCGCGGGAACCGCACCCAGGGCGGACCGGGGTCGGTCTGGCGCTGGCATTGTCCGACCACGGCTTCTGATTGGCTGGCTGGAAGGGGCTCAGGACCACTTTGCCGCGTCACAAAGCCAGCACCCACCCCCGCTGTCCCGGGGACCGTCCCACCCTGGGTCCCTGGGCCGCGCGAGGGTCGCTCCCTCTGGGTAGAGCGTTCCCGCTCCGGGCACCAGTGCGGCCCCAAGCAGGCAGTGGGGGCGGCGCTGCTGGAGGAGGTGGGGAAGGGGAAGGGGAAGGGGACTGCAGGGACCTCCAGCTGCTGACAAAGCGCACTGTGCTGGGGGGCTTTGCATCCGCTCGGGTTCACAAGCCTTGCTGGAAAGGGGGAAATGGCTCAGAAAGGTGACGTGACCTACAAGTCGCCGAGGTTGCACACCGGTGTGGCCGGACTCCCGCTAGGGCACTTTCCCTTTCTGGGATTGGGGTTGGGCCAGGACGGGCTTCCGGAGGCACCGGGCCCAGAGCCCTAGAGCTCAGGCGTGATCATCGCTCATTGCAGCTTTGTCCTTACTTAGGGTGGCCTTGAACAGGTCAGACCCCTTTCTGGGCCTCAGTTTCCATCGAAACTGAGTTTCTGTCTCTCTGGGTCTGGGGGAGTGGGGGCCGTTGCTGGTGAAGAGCAACCATTAGCGACTCACCCCCTTCCCCATTTCTTGTTTTAGGAATTCTGACCTTCTGGAAAGAGTCCTGTCATTAAGGAATTCCCCAGCTGGGCACCAGCTTCCCTTTTACTTCTTGCTCGAGCCTCTGCCCCTCCCAACCTTTTGTTTGCCCCTACCCTTGGTCTCCCCCAACGTGTAAATTCCTGCTCCCCCTGTCAGCTGGGCAAAGATCTCTGAGGCCAGGGAGTAGGTGTAGTAGAGGGGAGCTGGGGGTGCCCCTTGGGACTAAGAACTTCCTCTTCCTCCTTGGGAGAGGTGGTTAAGTACCAGGCTTAGCCTTGGCTACAGATCCTGTCCCTGGGGGGCACTTGTGGGGGGACCTCAGGAAATGTCAGTTAGTCGGATTCCACACTCTCTTTCCCTGAGTCCCTGAGGGGGTGACAGTTTTCAGATGAGCCAACACAGCCACGGTGCCCCAGGGCTGGGAGGGTCATTCCATTTCCTCTCTAGTGATCAGATTGGGGGGATGAAAGGCCACGCCCCCAAGTTCATCCAGCCAGATGGGGGTGAGGAGGGTGGGAACCAAGGGGTCCTGACTTACTGCCTCCTGTGGCCGCATTGTGCAATCCCACTTTTTCCTGCCAGACCTCCTCTCCTCACCCCAAACAGATTGGGAAATCACTGGAGAATCTGAAGCTTTCTGAGTCATTGTGGGGGTGGGGGCTGTCAGCCCCCGCCCAGAGCCCCAGATCATCCTCAGCAGAGGCAAGATGGACACTTCACAGGGCTGCTGCTGCCCGAGCTCCCTCTCCATGGCCTCACCCTGGGCAGCAGCCAGGAATTGGGATAAGTTGCCTTCTCTTTTGTGGCTGCACCACTCACTTCCCCTTTCTGAGCTGAGATAGGAGGGTCAAGGGTCGCCTACATGGAGCCCCCAACACAAGGGAAATCCTCTGAAAACAGGGCTGCATAGACGGCCAAGGGATGACAGCCAGCAGGGCAGGCGCTCTTCTTATCCCCTCTGGATAGATGAGGAAACCTCCCCAAGAGGCCGGACACTTCCAAAGAAGGCCAGCGTCAGCAGGAAATGAGCATCAGATGCTGGCTGGGAATGTTCCTGGCCAGGAGGTTGCCGCCTCCCCGGGGGATGAGCAGAGGAGAGCTCATCCAGCTCCACCCAGAAGAGAGGAGTGGACAGCAGGCAGAAGCAGACTGGCATCTGCCCTCCGCATCCTAGCCCAGAAGTTAAGTGTGCCAGCGCCCGGCCAGGAGCAGTGGTCAGTTCCTCACCGGCAACCCCGGGCCCCGAAGCCCAGGACGCCTCCCTTCTCTCTGCTCAGAAATGACAACTGGTTGGTTTTTTAAATTGTGATAAAATACACAGAACATAATTTCCCATTTTGACCATTTTAAGTATATGGTTCAGTAGTGTTTACATTATTATGCAATATTATGATAGGATTATTTCGCCACCATCCATCTACAGAGCATTTTTCACCTTGCAAGTATGAAAGTCCGTACTTATTAAACATTAATTCTCCAGGGTCTCTTCCCTGAGCCCCTGGCAATCACCGTTCCACTTTCTCCTTACAAATTGGACTATTCCAAGTAGCTCACAGAAGTGGAATCACAACAGTGTTACTCCTTTTGTAACTGGCTTGTGGCACTCAGCATGCTGCCCCCAGTGTTCATCCATGTGGAGCCTGTGTCAGACTCTCCTTCCTTTTTCAGACTGAATATTTCATTGTTTATCCAACACGGTCTGTCAGTGGACGCTTGGATCGCTGCTACCTTGTGGCCATCGTGAAGGATGCTGCTTTGAACGTGGGTGTGCAAATATCCCTTTAAGACCCTGCCTTCAATTCCATGGGAGGTCGGTTGACATTTGTTGACCTCCACAGGTGCTGAGCTCTGTTCTAAGGGCTTTGCATGCATTCACGGATACTCCTTAATTCTCCCCTTTCCACAGATGAGGGAAACCGAGGCACAGATAGGACCAGTCACGTGCAGAAGGAGGGTGCAGCTTGGGGCAGGGGCCAGCAGGTGCAAAGGCCCAGGGGGGGGATGGCACAGGAATGAAGGGATGGGCTTCACCGGGAAGACCGGCCAGGGTGCCTTGGTCACAAGGGCAGTGTTGACCGTGCGGTGGACTCCCTAGGACCGGGCGTCTAGGGCATTCCAGGATGTCACTGAGCCCTTCCCCCGTGGCGCAGACCCACTTCCTTTTGTGAGATGACTTGCACTTACCACTGCCCTAACCCCAGCTCTCCCCGACAGTCCTGCTTCTCCCTTTATGTCTCAGGCCGTCACCTGACCTGGGACCCTTCCCATATCCTGGGGATGCCCCATTCACCAACGACATTGGATCGGATCCCCTGTTGACAGATGAGGAAACTGAGTCTCAGAGGGTAAGTGGACACAGAGTTTTGAGGCCTTGAGGCTGTTGTCCCTGCTGCCACCACCGGCCTTTCCCAAAAGGGGAAGTCACTTGTTTGAGGATATCTGAAGTTGCATCTGACCTCGGCTGGAGTCTGCTGACCTCCCCAGGGACCACGGGATGGCGGGGACAGCTGGCCAGGAACCTCCCGAGCAGGGCATGCCCTCCCATGAGTGCACTCAACAGGCCAAATGTTTACCAATAGATAGTGCCCCGCCCATTGCCCATGGAGCCACTTCCCTCCCCGCCTCCTCCAGAGAAAGCCGGGCACACAGTCCTTTTAGAGTCTGGCAGATGGAGAAACTGAGGCAAGGGAAATGGCTTCCGCAGGTGTTCCATGAGCCTGGCCCACCTCGAGCCCAGCACTCTTGCAAGGAGTGCAGGGCAGTGCAGGTGGTGATGCCAGATGGTCAAATTTAGCTCCTGTCTCATCCGACCTGGGCTGCCCTGGGGCCCTTCTCAGAGTCAGTAGGATTTCCAGGAAAACAGCTGGGAGGCTTGCTCCCTAAAAGGCCCCACAGATGACAGAGGCAAGTCACAGGGCGGGGAGCTCTCTGGGAACCCCAGCCCTGCACGGGCCTGGCCAGGCGGGGAGGAGAGGGAGGCTCCCCCGAAGCCTCTCAGGGCCTGGGCGCTCCCCCTCACCCGACAGGCCCCCAGGGAGCTGTGAGCTTCTGGATTTTGGAGAAGGAAGGCATGCTGACGGGGGCTTAGGTGTGCAGACCTCCTGGTCCCTGGGGAGCTCCATCACTTACATCTGTATTTTCAGACACATGGCTCCATCCCTCAGGCCTCAGTCTTCCCTCCTGGAAATGGAGGGGACACACGCTCAGGAAAGGCTTCCAAGAGATGGTGCGCGTAAAGAATAGTTAATGCTCTTCTCGGTGAGTGAGCACCAGGAGCCAGGCCCTCAGCCAGCACCATATTTGCATTTTCTCAGGTAATGCTCCCAATTTTACACCTGGAGATAGAACCCAGAGAGATGGAGTAACTTGCTCAAAGTCACACAGCTAGGAAAGTGCAGAGCTGGGGTCCCAGCCCGGAGGTGTCTGAATCCAGAAGCTGACTCCTACCCCTGCCCCAAATCCACGGGAAGGGGGAAAGCCATAAGTCACGGAGCACAGCCAAGCACACAGTGGGTGCTCCGGAAATGGCAGGGCTTTTCATGACACCCCTCTTCTCCAAGGTCCCGAGATTCCATGACGTGAGGGTTCTGGCAGTTGGACAGCATTGGGTCTGTCATCACTTGCTTTTACAGGACTGCCCCTGTCCCCAGCCCAGCCACCTCCGGCAAGGGGCTCCACGGATGCCTGACATTTCATTATTCACGGGTATTCCTCGGATGAGCATTGCTTTTTACAGATGCCACTATCCTGTGGGGGCCCCTGGTTGCTTCTAGGGAAGGGAATATGGAGACACCTCACCTTACAACCATTTTGTACTTTTTTTCCCCAAGTTTGAGAGGATGTTGGTTTGTTTTTATTTTTTTAATATAATTTATTGTCAAATTGGTTTCCGTACAACACCCAGTGCTCATCCCAACAAGTGCCCTCCTCCATGACCATCACCCCTTTCCCCTCTCCCCCACCCCCCATCCACCCTCAGTTTAACCTTTTCGTACTTTTACAATTCTGAGCTATGTGGGGGCACCTGGGTGGCTCAGTTGGTTGAGCGTCTGACTTCAGCTCAGGGCATGATCTCACAGTTCAAGAGTTTGAGCCCTGCATCAGGCTCTGTGCTGACAGTGCTGAGCCTGCTTGGGATTCTCTCTCTCCCTCCCTCTCTGGTTCCTCTCTCTCTCAAAATCAGTAAGTAAACATTTTTTAAGAATTCTGAGCTATGTGATTGTGTCACTGTCCAAAACATTATGAGAGTTAAAAATGAAAACGTTTCACAAATAAATGTTAAAGGCCACAAATGATCCCGGGGAGCTATATGTGCAGAGTAGGGGACCCCTGGGAGGAGGGAAGTCTTTGCAATGACTAGTCTGGCCCCACAGGCCCCAGGAGAGAAGTGGACGCAGGGGTGGGTTTGCCTTGTCTGACGTTCAGTCCCCTCTAACCTCTAGGGGAGAAGCCCCGGGGCGGGGGGCAGGCTGAGACCCTGGCAGCGCTCCCCCAGGGGAGCTCCCGGCTCCCAGCACGTCTCTCCTACAAGAGGGCCTGGTCCTCCCAGACCCAGGCCTCGGAAGAGCTGGCCCTGGTCAGCAGCATCCTTACCGGGTCCTCAGCACTGGCCTGTTGCCAAGCGTGCCACAGCCGGTGGGGGAGGGGCAGGCCCTGACCTGGGGAGGGGCCCCTCTGGCCTGCTGGAGTACCCAAAGAGACTTTGTGGTAGCAAAGGAAGGAAGTGAAAACGGGGCTGCAGGGTGGCTCTGGGAACACTGCAGCCTCCTCTCCCCTCCCCTGCAGGGGTAGGAGCCCTGTAAGGACGGCATGCTGGCCCCCATGTACAGGGGCCCCATGTGGTCAGGGGCCAGGAAGGAAGGTGCCGGGGTCACCAGGCAAGCAAGGAAGAGAGAGAGGCTGTACGAGGACAGAGGCGACACACTGACTGCCATTCACAGTGTGCCCTTGGAGCCCAGATCTGAGGACAGGCTCATTTACTGCCGCCCTCCCTCCCCTGGTGCTCTCCCATGCTGCAGACGAGGACACCGAGCCTCAGGGAGGAAAGGCCCCAGGTTACCAGCGAGGAGGGCAGAGCGGACCCCTGAACACACTGCTGCCTGGTGTGGCCCCGGGGGCTTGCACAGCATAACCCTCTCAAGGGGAGCTGCGCCCACACACGAGCCCGAGCAGGGAGGGGTGCCCACGGAAGGCACAAGTCCCAGGCTGAGCTAGGGCTAGGCTCCTAGGCGACACTCAAGTCCCCGGCCTGTCACTCCAGGATTGTCCTGGGGCTGGCAGAAGGACTGGCAGGCTCTGGCTCATCATGTCCTTGGACCTGGGCTCTGTGCCTTGGGTAGAGCGGCCCTCCGCGTGTTCTCACTGCCCTCCCAGGTTGGGTTGGGGTCCCCACAACTTCTCAGAGCAGGTCTTGTTTCAAGAACCCGAAGGCTCAGGGCCAGAGACCAGAAGCAACCCCCAGCCAGGAAGGAACCCCAAGAAATGTGGGCACTGAAGGAAGCCAAGCTGAGCTGGAGAGGAAATAGAAGGGGGCCGTGCAGGAGAAAGAGGGTGGCCAGACAGGGACGGGACCAGGGACCAGCTGGGAGGGCCCAGGACCCGAGTTCTAGGAGCACATCGGACGTCCCGCTCCACCTGAGGAATGCAGACACTGGGCAAGGCCCTGCCATTCCGAGGCACATTCCAGGAACACACATGCACACATGCTTCCTTATCAGCCAGACAACCTGGCCCGCAAGTCCGGAAGCCGCCCTCTGAGGGCCAGACCCTCCCCCACACTTGGCCTGGACAACAGGATGGCCAAGGAAACACTCTAGGCTCTCCGCAAGGCCTCGTAGGACCTGGCGGGCTAGGAGAGCCGGGGGGGGGGGGGCGGGGGGTCTGCGGCAGAACGGTCCAGGGTCAGAGTCCGGTGGCCCTGGTCTGGCCCACCTCTGGGCCCCAGCCTTCCCGACTGCACCCTCGTAGGAGCTTGTCGGCCTCCCGCTCATCTCAGCTTGGCCTCGGGCTGCCAGCCCGCCTCCAGACCTGCTGGGCTCACAAGAACACACACGAGGCACCCATACCCGCCTGGGCACGAAGGTTCCTGCCGGGAAAATCCGATTTCCTGTCTCCAGGCCCAGACACACTCAGGAAGATGGCCCTGGGTCTCAGCCTGCGTCCTTTCCACTGCAACGGGGAGCTCCATCAGCGAGGGGCTGCTCCACTTTGGGGCCTCTTCCCAGCCTCCTCCGGGGCACTCTCCCTACTCACCGACCCCACTGGCCTCGGGCTTCAAGATCACTCAGAGGTCCCCCACTCCTGCCCCAGGGCCTTTTTAACTTTTGCTGGCAGACCGTGACCTGGCCAGGCCCTGGGGACAGGGGATTACAGGAGAGCCAGGGATCTGGTTTTCTGGCTCGTACTTTACCCTTCCCAGCCTGGGAGGCAGACAGCACTCCCATTTCACAGCTAGGAAAACAGAGGCATGGAGAAGTAAAGGAATGTGCCTACAGTCTCATGGCTAGAAAGTGGCAGAGCTGGGACCGTACCCCTCCCCACCCCTGCAGCCTGCCTTGGGAACCCAGCCCCAGGGCTCTCAGCCTCCAGCCAAGGGGCTCAGGCAGGGAAGACCAGGCCTGTTAGGGGCAGGGGCAGGGCAGGGGCTGCCGGGGGAGGTTTCTATGAGGAGACTGGGTCTCAAACACAGGGTATGGGCTCCCTAAGGAGAAGCTGGCCAGGACCAAATCACACCTTCTATGCCCCACCCTACCCAGCCTTGGACTCACCCAGGCCACTGATGGCTACTGAGGTCAAACGTGGAGTCAGGCTGGCCTGTCAGTCCCTGCCCCTCCCTGGGGAAAGAGGTGCCCCTCTGATACCTCCCTTCCCCCTGGCTGTGAGGGTCTCAGGCTACCTGTGCTGGGGCCTGGTGTGAAGCAACCTCCACCCTCTGCTGGCCTCAGTTTCCCCACAAGGGAAAGACAGAGGACTGCTCATCAGTGTCATTACTGGAAAACACTCTGTCCCCATCCTTGGCCTGGAGCCCGGGAGCCCCAACCACTCCTCATCCTCATTCCTGCCCTACTCGCCCCACTCCACTGCATTCCCTGCTTAGGGAAGTCTGGACACCCCCTCGGCCTCCTGCCTGCCCCACCCCTGACCCCCATGTATCCACGGAGGGGCTGCCCCTGGTACCTGCTCCCGCTCCCTTCAGCACCCCAACAAGACTCAACAAGCCTTGGTAGGCTTGTGGCAGACCTGCCCCTGGCTGTCCACAGCGTAGGGAGGTGAGCCTAGAAGGAGCTAGGAGAGTCGATCCCCCACCTGCCTGGCCCTGCAGCCTTTCAGAACTCACCCTGTCCTTGGGAGACTCAACTTTACTGGGTTCTCAGAACCTTGGGCCACCTGCAGTTCCTTGCCCCCCACCTCTGCCAAGGTCAAGGTCAGGCTCATGGGGGTCTGCTGCAGAAAGATAAGCTGGGAAGGCACCTGTCACTGCTTTATTCAGTGGCTATCCACCCCCCCACCCCCACCCCATCTCAGGGCTCAGCCTCCCAGGCAAGCTGGAGGCTGCCTATGCAAATGGGTTTCCCAGCAGCCTCGCCAGGGGCTAGAGTCAAATTTCACTGCCAGCTTTCCGGGAGAGAAGGATCAGGGGGGAGGGGGTGGGTAACAGGTGCACACTGGAGCAGTCTCCTTGCAGCCCCGCCTGCAGAGCTGAGACCGGCAGGGTCACCCCCACCCCCTCCGTGGCTCACACCTGCCCCGCACCAGTTCTACAGCTTTCACGGCTGGGAAGTCCCTCTCACATCTAACCCAAATACTTCAGGACGCAGAACAAGCCTTGGCCTTTTCTTGTCTCCTAAGGGCCCAGGCCTGTTAGAACAGGACAGAACAGTGCCCACCCCTGATGGGTGAGGCTCACTTGGCACATGAGGCCAGTGCACCCAGGATCCCAGGGTTGAAGATTTGCTCTCTGTAGCCACAGGCACAAGCCTTCCCAGCTCTGGGCCTGCCTCAGTCTCCCCATTTGTACAATGCAGAAGGAAAGGACCATCTACCAAATGGAGTCACCACGGAACTTTCCATCCTGACCCCTTGGCACCTGGAGACCCAGACTTTTCTGCTCCCGGCCAGTTTGTCCCTGCCCCCTCTTTAGGGAGGCACCATTTTAATTCACCTTTATTTTAAAATTAAATACTCTGCTTCACTTTCGGACTGGGGGTGGTGCCGGACAGTTGGCCGGAGGCCTTCCCTGGTAGGCAGTGTTGAACCTCTGCCGCCCCCAAACACTCCCCCACAAATGCCTGAAATGCCTCTTTTCCTGCTGTTCCTTCTGGTAAGCAGCCATGCGAGGCTGAGGAAGAACATTGCATGATTATGGGCTTCCAGGTTGGGGGCAGGGCTGAGAGCGCCTCCCTAGGCTCCTAGCTTGGGGCTTAGTGCCTGGGTGAAGGGGCTGACCCTCTAGCTAAGGCAGCCGCCCACCTGAGGCCCGCCCCCTCTCAGACCCAGAGCATCAGATGCAGGTGACCAGCAGGTCCACGGAGGTAGGCACTTGGATCTCTTCGAAGAGCACATGGCCTCCAGCAGCCCGGGAGCCCTCGGCCTTGGCGGCAGCCCTCAGCAGGCTCTGGGCCTGCTGCAGGAGGCGCTGGTTGCGACGGCGACCCAGCCTGCGCAGCGCCAGGATGGCCACCACGTGGTCCCGCCTGCAAAGACACGCCCCTATCAGTGCAGGCCCAGCACTTCCACAGCGCTTCCGGCCTCGAGTGAGGGGAGCCCCTGGGCTCAAGTGCGGGGGCTCCCAGCATTCCTGGAGCCTGGCCTGAGGAAGGCTGAGAAGGACGGAAGCCAGGAGGGCGAGCCCCTGACGGCGCGGCTGTGCCTCCGAGGGCGCGGAGGGGGAGGGGCAGGCCCCGGGGCGGGGGGGGGGGGGGTACACCGTCTAAGCAGAGGTTCAAGAAACGGTGGAGCGAGAGGAGTGGTGCGGACTCCAAGGGAGGGTCCAGGTCTCTTCCTGCGAGCACTGTCGGGGGAGCCACAGACAGGCAGCGAGAAGAGAGGCGCGGGTGGGGGCTAGAGAGAGGCGGGCAGCCGAGGGTAGGGAAGTCCCTGGGACCA
>CM053560.1:1830159-1858856 GCA_028646485.1 Cryptoprocta ferox | reverse complement strand
CTGGCCCTGGCCACCACCAAGGGTTCCACTTCAGAAACTTCCCAGTCCCCACAGGAAAATCCCCTTAAGGGTAGGATTTGACCCTAGTGGCAGAGTGAGTCACCAGGCTCAGGGCACAGAGGGGCAGCCTGGACAGGGGGCCTTCTGTGGCCACCTGCTTTCAGTTGTACATGGACGTGGGGCCCCGTGTGAACGGGGAGGGAGGGGCACAAGCCTTGATGGGGCCCTCCACCCCTCCCCCATCCCTGCTGGGGGCAGGGCAGCAGGGAGAGCTGGCCAAGGCCACCCAGAAGGGCTGACATTCCCGGAGGCCCACAAGAAACATGGAGCAAGTAAATAAACAGTTCAGGTCCAAGTGCAGTGGGGTGATGGGTGGCAGTGACTCAGTAGAGATTAAGGCCGGGCGGCCGGGAGTGCTCACGGAGGAGAAGATACTTGGTTTGGGACCCCAAACTTGATAAGGCCACTTACGCAGACCTGGACAGAGCAGTGCAGGGGAGGGAGCAGCCGGCAAAGGATGTGGGGTGGGGGTGGGGCTGCTGGAAGGGTTCCAGTTCTAGGGGGAAAGAGCTCTAGGGTTGGGTGGGTGGAGGTAGGAGGTGGAGCAGATCCCACCAGAGAGGCAGACAGAGGTTTGAGAACCTTAGCTGGGGCTGGGAATTGGGGCTCACTCCAGCTGCAAAAGGAAAGCACTGAGGGTTTTGAAGAGGCATTTGGGACTGACGTGACGTAGGACTTGGAAAGACCTCTCTGGCTGCTGCATGGACAGCGGAGGGCCGAGGGGAGGCCAGGAGACCCCTTAAGGGTGCTTGGGTTGCCTGGGGGAGAGATGATGTTGTCAGTGAGGGCGGCGATGCGGAGGGAGACGGGGCCGGCTCTGGGGGGCATGTCCCTGAACCATCAAGAAGACCCTAAGCAAGCCACGGGGACCGTGGTGCTACCTCCCAAATGAGGAAGGCCTGATGGGGAGAGTGGGGAGGCCCCCGGGGAGAGGTTTGGGGAGTTAAGTTTGAGAAGTCTGCGGAAAGAGTATGTCTCATAAGATTGTCCAGGGCATGGCGAGGCCGACGGCCGTCAAGGCTCTCACTCACTACTCCGGGAGGGTAATGTGACGCAGCCCCCACGGAGGGTCAGCATCAGTCAAGTCAACAAAACCTCTCTGATCCAGCCATTCCCCTTCCAGCAATGTATCTTTTTTTTTTCTTTTCAGAGAGGGAAAGCTAAAGAGTGGGGAGGGGCAGAGAGAAAGAGAATCCCAAGCAGTGAGGAGCCCAAGGTGGGACTCAATCCCTGGGATCTTGACCCGAGCCGATATCAACAGCCAGATGCCCAACATGCTGAGCTACCCAGGTGCCCCTTCCAGGAATGTATCTTACCCATGTTGGAAACTCCCTATGTGTCCATCAGTAACCCCAGGCAAATAATTGCAGGGCACCAAACAATGGAGTACCATACGGCCATAAAAAAGGAAGTCCTCTCTGTGCTGATGTGGAAATTGTTCCAATATGTAATATCAAGGAGAAGAAAGCCCACTGCATAACCGTTTGTGGTATGTTACATTCAAATAAATACAAGTGGGAACAGATATCTATAGAATCTTATATCTACCTACCATACGTATATGCATATATGTATATTACATTCAATTGCATTTGCCTATGTGTGCATTGAGGCAGCCTGGAGGAATACACCGGGGACTAATAACAGTGGTTACTTGTGAGTGCGAGAGCACACGGGTGTGTGTCTGCACTCCAGAAACAGGTAGGAAGACAGCAGGAGGCAGGAGGGTGATCGGGAGGGAGATTGCGAAGGAGGTGTTTCACTATCTGTTTAAAATTTTTATTATGGGGCCACATGAACGTGTTATAATGTGACATTTGCGTGGCCGGAGGTTTGAGGGGAGAGGAGGCGAGCCCCGGGGTCTCGGGCGTAGGGCTGTC
The DNA here is from genome assembly GCA_028646485.1 of Cryptoprocta ferox. Classification (NCBI taxonomy): domain Eukaryota; kingdom Metazoa; phylum Chordata; class Mammalia; order Carnivora; family Eupleridae; genus Cryptoprocta; species Cryptoprocta ferox. Next base: position 1,856,916 of record CM053560.1, on the reverse strand, counting down.
GGGCAAGTGCAGCAGCCTGAGGTTTTCTCCAGCCGAGTTTAGTACTCGGGTGCCACCCGGGGTCCCGGAGTTGCCTCTACCCAAGAACAGGGCTTTGGTCAGCCGGTCACATGAGGGGGCAGCAGAGCTATGGTGTTGAGGAGGGCTCCCTGGGGAGGTCATGGCCACGGACTTGGGGGCTGGGGGAAAGTGTGAGGGGCTGTGATATCGAGCTGGGTCAGAGGAGGGGCCGGGGGCGGTGGAGCTGGGAGCTGGGCTAGAGCCACAGGAGGGAGGGAGTGCCGGGCAGAGGGCTCTCTGGTCACTCAGGAGGACTCTTACAATTGAGGTCGTGGCAGTGATGCAGGTACTGGTGAGGATGCCCCAAGGGCACGACCTTGAGAGAGCGTGGCTGACACTGGCAGCGCCGAGGGCTCAAGGAACAGGAGGCCGCCCGTGGATGCCGAAGCCCCGAGAACGCTGACGAGATCGTGGAGGGGATGACGGGCGGGGGCTGCTGTCCTCCGAGGGTGCCAGGGAGAGACCCAGCGGTGAGCCGAGGACAGGGGAGACGCAAGCCTGCCAGCGGAGGTGGGCGCCATCTGCTTTAGCCCCTGGCGTCTGTCCCTCGCCCTAGGGCAGTAGACAGTCCTGGGGTTGAGCGGATGCACCAGGCTCGTGATGGGCCTCGCCAGAGCCAGGGCCGAAGGCTGAGCCTGTGGAAGGAGCGGTGCTTCCTCGGGGGGTGGTGCAGACAGTGGACTGCTCTGAGGACGGTGGGGAGTCAGGTGGCTGTGCTCCCCCCTGCAGAGTCACCCTGGGGGCCTGGGGGTTGTCAGGGGCAACCAGCCTGGGAGGCTAGCCCCAGCTTGTTCACAGACCATCGGAAGCTTCCAGTAACAAGTGAAGATGAGCCTGGTGTACAAGTGCTTTTCCAGCTTCTGCCTGTGTCGTGTTTGCTCATGTCCCCATGGTCAAAGCCAGTCACTCGACCAGGTCCAGATTCCAGGGGAGGAGCAGGACCCCCTCTGATGGAGAAACAGGAGGGTGTGGTGGTCTCTCCTCCAACCTGTGTGTGGCTACAAGTACCAACACGCTCCCCTTGTGATCCCCAGGGCTCCCAGTCTCCTCCAGTTACATGTCAGATGGGCCATGAGGGACCCAGTGTCCACAGGCTTCTCACGCGTGTCCCTTGGGTCAGCAACTCCAGACCCACACGCCGTGAACTAAGAGGACAGGTCAGCTTCCAGATTCACTCGACACAGTGTGGTGGGGCCAGGGACAGGACAGCCACCATTGGTGACATCCCTCAAAAGGGGAGGGGTGGGAGGCAACGCAGGGTCTCCCCCAGAGCCCTAGACTCCAAGGCTCTGCCATCCGACGGCCCATTGGGTAGCTGAGCAACTTCCTGAGTCTTTCTATCAGTCAGGGTCCAATCAAGAGGAGGAACCCGCCAGTCACTGGAACAGGGGATACTTAAAAAAGGACTGTAGCGGGGGGTGGGGGTAACAAGGGGCTGGCTACTGAGGGTGAGGGGAACTCTAAACGTACAGGAAGAGCGGACATGTGGCCACCACCCCAGAGCGGAGGCAGAGCTCCAAGGAAGGAGCAAATCTGGAAGAGTCCCCTCGCACCCCCCAAACCCGAACTGGGATCCAGTCAGGCCTCACTGGATGCAGGCTTGGGGAGGTTCACTGAGGTCCTCTGCCAGCGGAACTTGCTGGAAAGTCACTCCCTGGGATGTCAGGTAAGCCATGCACAGGGGAGTGCTGTGCCCAGGGCTCGATGCGAAGCCACCGAGGAAGAGGAAGCGGTGGAGGAAGCAGTCCCTGGGGGTGTGGCTGGTGCCAGCCCTGGGCCAGGAGCCATCTAGAAAAAAACCCCCTTCCTCATTTGCCGCCTCTCCACTGCCCTCTACTGACGCAGTTTAGCACTCCGCCAGTAGGCAAGGCAGAAAAGTTCCAGAATGCCCAAGGAGGCCCATGAAAGATGAGTTTGGGGCTCGTCTTCCAGACACATTTATCCTCTATGGAAATGCCCAGCAAACACCATACATCTCCCTACCAGTGAAGACCCTTCTCCACGATGCGGAGACACAGTCCCAAGAGTAACCATCCACCCCGGAGGGTGTCTGTAACTCAGCTCAGGTCCATGACTGTCCTATTACCTACAGACTGACTTGCACAGTTAGCCTCCAGAGCACTGCACACACGGGGAAGATGTCAACGGGAGGAGAGCGGAAATGGCTAGCATGGGCAAACGGGCACAATGAACAAGAGGAGAAAACAAAGCAAAGCTGCCATGGCCCATTTCTGGGACGGCTGAGGAGGCCACCCCTGGCATCCTTCCCTCAGCCAGGGCTTCCGGAGTTGGGATCTTCACTCAATGAGATGACCTGGACCTTCATTCCTGAAGGTCTGAGTCCCGGTTACACAGTCTTCTGTGGGGGGGTGGGGGGTGGCCTTCCATGAACCTCTCCTGTGGGTCACGGAAGTTACAAGAGCTGCGGAGAAGCCCTGCTTTCCAGACGTGCCCCTCCTGCCCTTACTGTGTGGAGGGACCACAGCTTCGCCGCAGGGAGCAGGACCTGTCCCTGCAGCCAGGAGAGTAAGCCCTTTGTCCCTGCACCGTGTACTTGGGCTACGGGGCAGACACACCCATGCGATGGTGTCTAATTCCCAGTGTGCATGGAAGCCCTCCCTGGACGCGGTCTCCCGGCGGCGGCATAACGGAATCTTCAGTAGGTCGCTGGGCCTTCCCGTCAGGCCAGCCACTTCCGGGTGATAGGGCGTGTGGTAGGACCAGTAAGTTCCGTGGCCACGGGTCCACACTGCTGCATTTCTCTGGCAGGGGAACAAATCCCTTGGTCAGAAGCAATGCTGTGTGGATACGACTGGTGGTAGACGAGGCGCTCTGTGCGTCTGTGAATTGTGGTGCCATCAGCAACGTGATGGGCGAGGGAGCCACAGCGTGTCCGGAATATTCCAGAGAGGATGAATCACGGCCCTTCCATGATGGAGGAGCTCAATGCAATCAACCTGCTGCCGGGTCGGCCGCTTTCCCCAGGGAATGGTGCCGGCAAGAGCCAAGCCCTGGTCTGTGCTGTTGTCACACAAGGCACGCAGCAGTGGCCAGAGCAGCCTGGGAAGAGGACGCCCACGTCGTCAAGCCCACAAATAGCCCCCATCCCTGCCACCATAGCTACTGTGTTTGTGTGTCGATTGAGAAAGCACTGGGGTAGTTGGGGAAAGAGGCTCGTCTGGGATGGCTCGTGTCCCCCTAGATTCACGTCGATGTCCTAATGCCCAGTACCTGAGAATGTGACCTTATTTGAAGGCAGGATCTTTGCAGAGGTGAACAAGTTAAAATGAGGTCTCTAGGGTGGGTCCTAATCCGATATGACTGTGTCCTTAGAGAAGGGGGAAACTTGGAGGTAGACACGCACGTGGGGAGCACAGCATGTGGGATGAAGGCAGACACTGGGCGGCGCTTCTACAAGCCAAGGAAACACCAGACTTCCAGAGCCACGGGCCTGGAGCAGCCTGCTTCTCCCAGGCGCAGAGGGAAGCAACCTGCCAAGACTTGATCTTCAACTTCTAGCTTCCAGACCTGTGAGACATGCATTTCTGCTGCTTAAACCATCCAGTCTGTGGTACTGTCTTATGGCAGCCTAGCCAACGAATACGGAGGCTGACAGGCAGAATTTTTAGTGATGTTTTTAATGGCGGATGCATGGATTAACTTCCAACTCTTCACTTGCACAGCCCTGGGAGTGAGTGTTTCCTTCGGAGTGAAGCGCTTAGGGAGCAACACGTAAGTGCAGGCTCAGTATTTGCAGAACCCTGAGAGTGAGCACCTCACACTTTGTGTCCTCGAGCCTCACTTCATCCCAGGCCCAGCCCTGATTGTGTCCCTGGGTGACTGCAGACGTTAATGCCACCACTGCACACCTGAAAGGAGCCAGAATAGGAATACCCATCACACTCCCATACACCTCACTCCCCAGCTTAGCCAGTGCAGATGTTGGATGGATCTCGGGGTATGACTGTGAACTACCGTGAGGACCATCACGTGGTGGCCCCACCCGCCCCTGCAAGTTTACTAGAGCAGATCGACATGGCCCCTGGCACTTGGTACGTAGGTACTGGCCTAGCTAATGCCTTGTCCTCCGTGCTAATTTTCAAGGACCGGCAGAAACAGTTTGCTTTCTCCTGGCAGAGCCAACAGTATACCTTCCCAACGTGGCCTCCTCACCAGCCCAAAATTCCTGGAGGGCCTTTGAACATTTATTTAATAAAATGTAAGTCCGAGGTTCCACAATTATCTTGTGACGTCTCACAAATTTGTTCCGTCTTGTGAATTTTTAAATGTTCAACTTAAATTTTTGCCAGACTAATGTAAACATTCTTTAAAAAGTCAAATAACAGCTTTAGGCTCATGGTGAAAATATCAGTCTTCTGCCTCCTGCCACCACCACGCCAGGCGCCCCATTTACCTCACCTGTGACTTCTGGTCCCCCTTCCTGATTTTTTAATTTTAGATGTTCTCTATTGAGCTGCTATTTTACGGGTATTGAACAATTCTTTTCATAGTTTTAGCTAATATCGTGAGTCAGACCTTTTCCCATGAAGATTATCTTACTGGGTACTGGGCATAAAGTGTTAGTCTAGTGAGTTTTGTACACTTATTATGTAATCGGGGACCTTATCAGATTGTCTTATTTGTTCAAAAAGGCTTTTAGTTTAGTCTTTTATTTTCTGGATGAACAATCCTATCATTTGGGGGATAATGCATTCATATGTTCATTGTGTAATGTCTGTATAAACTACACACGCGTTGGAGAAGATTCTGGGAAGACAGCAGAGTAGGAAGCATCCGGAATCCATCTCCCCACTTAGGCAACAATTGGGCCAGCAGAATCAGTCTGATGTAACCACTTTGGAATTCTGGAGTTTGGTGAAGGCTCGCCGCCTCTAAGGCAGGACTTGGACAATAAATTGCAATTACTTTTGGTCAATCTCAGCTCTTAGCACCTTAGCAGCCACCCCTGCCCACCCCCATGCCTGCCACGGGGCAGGCAGCAGTGCAGATGTTTCTGGAGCAGCCTGGACACAGCGTGTGGGAACCAGGGTGGGCAAAAGGGACCCTGTCCTCCAAATGCTGGGGATGTGTGCTCCGATCACTGACTGCTGTGGGGGGTCACAGAGGCCGGTCACCGAGGTGGGTCACAGAGTTTGTTTATTTACTTTGAAAAAGAGAGAACATGCATGGGGAGGGGTAGAGAGACAGAAGGGAGGAGCCATTGTTGCTGCACCTCCTCCACATTGTAACAAGACCCTCTCCCTCTGGCTAAAGTGACTTCCAGGGAATTTAAGGAACCAGTGCCCGTCTACACCCTTCATTTCTTGCTCTCGCTCCCCCTTTCAAAGCCAGACATTAAGAGGAGAGAATTCAAAGACAACTGTGTGTATGCGGGAGATTAGCAAGTGACCAAGTACACCCAGGGGATATCTCAGACAAGACCTGAGAAGACATTGTGGTTATACTTCAGACTGATCCTCGGCACAGAGACAGCCTACGATGACCAAAATAAGTAAGTAAACAAAAAGAGTAACAACAATAAGCAAACCCTGGAGAAGGGGTAGAATCTGATTTCCAGAGTTACTACATTATTACCTTTAAATGTCCATGGTTCTAAATAAATAAATGCCCATCATTCAGTGAAAAGTTACAAGACATACAAAGAAACAGGAAGTAAAGGGGCACCTGGGTGCCTCAGTCAGTTGAGCATCTATCTGACTTTGGCTCAGGTCATGATCTGGCAGTCTGCAGGTTCGAGCCCCATGTTGGGCTCTGTGCTGACAGCTCACAGCCTGGAGCCTGTTTGGGATTCTGTGTCTCCTTCTCTCTCTGCCCCTCTCCTGCTCTCTTTCAAAAATAAATAAACATTAAAAAAATTTTTTAAAGAAACAGGAAGTAGGCTTTGTTCATAGAAAAAAATGAATCAACAGAAACTGTCCCTGAAAAAGACCAGATGACAGATCTACCAGAAAAAGTCTTTCAAACAACCATCTTAAAGATGTTCAAAGACCTAAAGGAAGACATGGGGAAAGTCAAGAGAGTGATGTGTGAACAAAATGGAAATATCAAAAAGAGATAGAAATCGAAATCGAAATCAAGAAGAAATTCTGGAACTGAAAAGTACAATAACTGACATGAAAAATTCTCTAGAGGGATTCAAAGGCAGATTTGAGCAAGAAGAAGAATCAGTGAAGATAAGACAATAGCAATATCAAGGCTGAGGAACAGAAAGAAAAACAGTGGAAGAAAAGTGAACAGAACCTAAGGGACCTGTGTATGCAGAGGCCTGACATACACATCGTGGGCGTTACAGAGGGAAAAGAAAGGGGGGGCGTGAGAGAATATTTGAATATTTAATGGCCGAAAACGTCCCAAATTTGATGAAAGACATGAATATAAACATGCAAGAGGTTCAACAAGCTTTAAGTAAGATGAACTCAAAGAGATCAACACCATGACACGTTATAATCAAACTTTCAACAGAAAAAGAGAAGCTTGCAGGCGGCAAGAGAAGGAAATCGTCACCTCTGAAGGGTCCTCGGTGAGATTGTCAGCAGATTTCTCATCAGACACTTTGGAGGCCAGAAGACAGTGGGTTGATGTACGCAAAAGGTTAAAAGAAAAATCATCAACCAAGAATCCTGCATCTGACAAAAGTGGGAGAGATATGAACACACACTCCGAAAAACAAAACTTCGGACTGTGACTACCAGGCCTGCCCTGCAACAAATAGCCGGGGGGCCGCCTGGGTGCCTCAGTCGGTTAAGCATCTGGCTCTTGATCTTGATCTTGGCTCAGGTCATGATCTTACAGTTCATTGGATCGAGCCCTGAGTCGGGTTCTGCGCTGACAGCGTGGAGCCTGCTTGGGATTCTCTCTCTCTCTCTCTCTCTCTCAAAATAAATAAATAAACTTTAAATACATACATACGTACATGCAATATTCAGGGGAGTCCTACAGGATGAAAAGCCATCAGACAGTAGCTTGAAGACATATGGAGAAATAAAGATCTCAATAAAGGCAAATACATGGGCAACTATAAAAGCTACTGCTGTTGTAACAATGGCTTCTAACTATGTGTTTGCTTATTTTCTATGTGATTTAAAGCAATTACGAGTGTAAAAGCTAGTATTACTGTAACTTGGTTTGCAATTCCAAATCTTGTTTTCTACATAATTTAGGAGACTAACGTCTTTAAAAGAATTATTAGTTTATGTTTTTGAGAATGCAAGTGTAAGTGCCTGACATTAAACTTTTGATTGCTGAGACATTCGTTTCAAAAGACACCATTTTTTCAAGTTAGTTTATTTACTTTGAAAAAGAGAGAACATGCATGGGGAGGGGTAGAGAGACAGAAGGAGAGAGAATTCCAAGCACACTACATGCTGTCAGCACAGAGCCCAATACGGGGCTCAGTCCCACAGACCATGATATCATGACTTAAGCCAAGATAAAGAGCTGGACAGTTAACCAACTGAGCCACCCAGGTGCCCCAAGACACCCATTTTGAGTAAAGGTATTGCCAGCGATAAGACACAGCAAAACACCCAGATAAGGAATGAGGCCACCACCTACACCCATGAAGTTTCCCTTGCAGAAAACTATGGCACCTAGATAGGTGACCACTTGATTGATCCTAGCTCCACGCTCCCACTCCTATGCTTCAAATTATCCAATACTGAGTGACCCCATAAAATCCCAGACACTCCACCCTGGGACCCTGATAGAGGCAGAGCCCCAGATCCACATTCTCTCTCCCCCTCTCTCTCTCCCCATGACCTCACTTTTTGGCCCTTGGGTATGCCGTGTACCCTCCAAAACCTGTGAGTAATAAAGCTTGTTCTGCAAAGTTCCATGATGTTTTTTTTTCTGAAGTGCATCCTACGATCACAATAAGAAATCAAGGGCTGACCCAGCTAGATAATTGGCCCCGGTGAGGGAGATGTCTGTGGGGCTCTCTGTGAGCAATACTGGCCTGGGTCGGTGCCTCAGAGAGTCCTAGCTGAGGGGATTACCGTGGGACTGACACCATGACAATGTATAAGGATGTAATTTTGTGATATTAGTAACCAAAGGGGTGGGGACAGAACTGTAAAGGAGCAGAGTTTCTGTATGTTATTGAAGTTAAGCTTGTATAAATTCAAATCAGGGTGTTATAACCTTAGGATGTTAAATGTAATCCTTACAGCAGTCACAAGGAACACAGCTATGGAATACACACAAAAGGAATTTAAACATTTCACTCAAAAAACAATCACCTAATCACAAAAGAAGATAGTAATGCAGAAAATAAAGGAGAAAAAAACTACATGGCATATAGAAAACAAACAGCACATTGACAGAATGAGTTTTTTTTATCAGTAATGACCTCAAATGTAAAGGGTTAAATTGTCCAATCAAAAGACAGAGGCTGGGGGAAAGGATAAAAACACATGACCCAACTATCTACTCTCCACAAGAGCCTCAGCTGAGATCCAAAGACACAAACAGGTTGAAAGTGAAGGGATAAAAAAAGATAGTCCATGCAAATAATAACCAAAACAGAGCAGGGGGGTTCTACCAACACCAGACAAAATAGACTGTAAATCAATATGTTTATAAGAGACAAAGAAAGACTAATTCATACATTAATAAAAGATTCATGTATAATAAAAGTGTCAAGTCACTAAATGGTACACCTGAAACTAATGTAACATTGTGTGTCCACTATACTCAAATAAAAAACTTTTTAAAAATGAAAATAGAATCACAAATAAATAAATAAAAGGTTCAATATGGCCAGGAGATATAGCAATCATAAATATTTACACACTTAATGACAGACCATCAAAATATATGATGTAGGGGCGCCTGGATGGCTCAGTCAGTTGAGCGTCCAACTCTTGATTTCGGCTCAAGTCATGATCTTAGGGTTGTGGGATCAAGCCCTGCATTGGGCTGTGCGCTGGCAGCATGGAGACTGCTTGGGATTCTCTCTCTCCCGCTATCTCTCTGCCCCTCCACTGCTTATGTGCACTCTCTCTCTCTCTTTCTCTCAAAAATAAATAAATAAGTAAAATTTTAAACTAAAGAAACTAGAAAAAGAACAAACTGAACCCACAGCCACCAGAGAGAAGGAAACAATAAGGATTGGAGCGGAGATAAATGAGAGAGGAAACAGAAAGGCAATAGAGAAAATCAGTGAAACTAAAAGTTGGTTCTTTAAAAAAAAAAGACCAACAAAATTGACAAACTGTTAGCTGGATGGATGAAGAAAAAGAGAGAAGTTTCAAATTTCTAAAATCAGAAATGGAAGCAAGGACATTACTACTTATTCCTACAGAAATAAGAAGGATTAAAAGAGAGTAGTATGATCGATTGTACAGGAAAAAAATTGGATAACCTAGATGAAATGGACAAATTCCTAGAAACAGGAAACTACCAAGACCAAGTCATGAAGAAATAGAAATCTGAAATGACCTATAACTAGTAGGGAGATTGTATCAGTCATCAAAAATCTCCCAACATAGGAAAAGTCTTGGACCTGATGACTTCACTGGTAAATTCTACCAAACATTTAAAGGAGAACCAATACCACTCTTCTTAAATTTTCCCAAAAACTTGAAGAAGAGGGAATACTTCCTGACTCATTCAGTGAAGCTAGCATAACCTTGATGCCAAAGCTAGACAGACACCACAGGAAATTACAGACCAGTGTTCTTTTTCAACATTGATGCAAACATTCTCAACAAAATATTACAAACCAAATTCAGCAACACATTAAAAAGATCGTGCACACGACCAAATGGGATTTATTACTGGAATGCAAGTATTGGTTTGACAAATGCAAATCAATCAGTGTAGTACATCACAGCAACAAAATGAAGTTAAGAAACAACATGATCACCTCAATTGATGCAGAAAAAGCATTGGACAAAATTCATCACCCTTTCGTGATAAAACACTCAGCAAAATAAGAATAGAAGGAAAATACTTCACCATAATAAAATCCATATATAAAAAACCCATAGCAAACATCATACTCAATGGTGAAAGCTGAAAGCTTTTCCTTCAAGATCAGGAACACGGTAAGAATGCCCATTTTCACTCTTTCTACAACGTAGTATTGGGAATTCTAGCCAGATCAATTAGCAAGAAAAAGAAAAGGCATTCTAATTGGAAAAGAAGTAAATTATATATTTGTAGATGACAATATCTTATATGTAGAAGACCCTGAAGATGCCACAAAAAGCCATCAGAACTAATAAATAAGTTCAGCAAAGTAGAACACAAAATTGAAACACAAAAAAACATTGATTGCATTTCTATATACAATACACAATCTGAAAAGGAAAAAACAAAAATGGAACAATTTACACTAGCATCAAAAAGAATAAAATACTTAAAAATTAACTAGTGGCAGGGGTGGGGTGATGGTGAAAGACTTGCACAATGTAAACTACAAGACTTGGCTGAAATAAGGAAGACATAAATAAATGGAACTGATGTTCATGGATTGGAAGACTTAATATTGTTAAAATGTCAATACTACCCAAAGAAATCTACAGATTCTATGCAATTCCTATCAAAACCCCAATGACATTATTTGGAGAAATAGAAAAACCCTTTCTAAAGTTCACATGGAATCTCAAGGGACCCTGAATAGTCAAAACAATCTTGAAAAAGAAGTACAAAACTGGAGGACTCACACGTACTGATTTCAAAACTACTACAAAGCTACAGTAATCAGAACAGTGTGGTTTTGGCATAAAGATAGGCAAAGACCAGTTGAATTGAATGTAGAGCTCAGATATAAACCCTCACATATATCATCAAATAATTGTTTAAGTTTATTCTTTTTAGTACCCTCTACATCCAATGTGGGGCTCAAACTCACAACACTGAGATCAAGAGTTGCTTGCTCTTCCACTGTGAGCTAGCCAGGCACCCCCCATCAAATGATTTTTAATAAGGGTTCCAAGACCATTCAATGGGGAAAGGACAGTCTTCTTAAGAAATGGTGCTGAGGAAACTGGATATCAACATGCAAAAGACTGAATTTATACCCTTACCTCATACCATATATAAAAATTAACTCGAAATGGATCAAGGACCTAAATGATAGACCTAAAACTATCAAACTCAGAAGAAAACATAGGTCAAAAGCTGTACAACGTTGGAATTGACAGTGATTTCTTGGATGTGACACTAAAGGCACAGGTAACAAAATAAAATATCTACAAATTGGACTCCATGAAAACTTTAAAAATGTGCACATTAAAAGACACGATCCACAGAATAAAACTGCAGCCCAAAGAATGGGAGAAAATATTTACAAATCATAGATCCGATAAAGGAATAATAGCCACAATATGTAGGAAACATCTAAAACTCAGTAATAATGGTAAAATAATAACGAAACACAACCAGTTGGTTCAAAAATGGTCAAAAGACTTGCATAGTCATTTCTCCAAAGAAGATACATCAATGGCCAGGAAGCACATGAAAAGGTACCTACGGAATGCAAACCACAACTACAGTGAAATACCGTCTCTTACCCAGTAGAATGTCTACCATCAAAGGAAAAATAACAGAAAACAGGTGTTGGTGAGGATGTGGAGAAATTGGAATCCTGGGCACTGTTGTTGGGAATGCAAAATGGCGCAGCTGCTCTGGAAAACAGAATGGTAGTCCCTCAAAAAATTAAAAGTGGAATATGATTCAGCAATTCGCAAGCAGGGTCTCAGGGGGATATTTGCACACTCACGTTAAGAGCAGCATTATTCACAACACCTAAAACGTGGAAGCAGCCAAAGTGTCCTTGGGAGGATGGATGGATAAGCAAAAGGCAGTAAATATATTAAATGGAATTAAATGGAGTCTCATTGAATTGAAATAGAATTGATCATTCGGATCCCCCCCCTTTTGTTTGCAGGCTCTGAGTGTAACACGGGGCTCGAACTCACGAACTGTGAGATCATGACCTGAGCCAAAGTCAGATGCTCAACTGATTGAGCCACCCAGGCGCCCCAAGACTTGTAGACGTCGACAAATAGAATTCATCATTCAGTCTTAATTATTTTGCAACATGCTACAACATGGGTGAACCTTGAGGACATTATGCTGCGTGAAATAAGCCAGTCACAGAAAGAGGAAGACTGCATGATTGCAGGCAAAGACAGAAAGAGAAAAGCAGAACAAATATAACAAATAAAAGCGGAGATAGAGAGGCCCAGTGCCTCCACCCAACAGCCAGTTATTAAGTGCTTCCTCCTCCTCCTGAGGTGAGGGAGAGGGGAGGCTAAAAGAGGCAAGGTCAGGGTCATGGTTCTCATGGATGCCTCCCAAATGCCTCTGCACATACTCTTCCCCTTTACCTCGGATCTTGGAGCAATTTCTGCATCAGAACAGAGACAACTTCCTCATTCTTTTATGGCTGTCTAGTACTCCATTGTCTGGTGCCCTGCAGTGATGTCCCTGGTTTTCGCTGATGGACATTTAGGGAGTTTCCAGTATTGTGCTACTCCGGAGTAACGGATGTGGCACCTGTGTCATTCCGCCTGGAGGTTAGAGTTTCGATAAAATAAACGCCTAGAAGGGGGATGTCTGGCTCACAGGAGTCTTTGTCAGCTGGACTGCTGTGGCCAAATGGCCCCCCACAGGGGACGTGCAAAATTATGCTCCCAGAGCAGTGAGGGAGAGCTGTGGTGGCCGTCAGCCTGGCCGCTAGAAAATGTTAACTGATGCAGTTAAGAAAGCAGATCGGTCCGTGCCTGTGCAAGGGTGAGCGGGGAGGGCCAGAGGCAACTTTGGGTGATAATCGAAGGCATGTTAATTGTCTTTCTCACTGTGATAGTTTCACGAGTGTATGCACACATAAAAACGTATTACTATACCTTACATATGTGCACTTTATCGTATGCCGATTATATCTCTGTAAAGCTCTTTCTTAAACACGAAGACATGATCGTTTATTTTGTCTTGTTAGACTGTCAAAGAATAAACAAGATAATTGCCTCCAGGTCTGGCAAAGCTGTGAGGAAACCGGCTTCCTTATCCGTGGAAGAATGATTTGGCAAGTCTTTTTGGAATGAATTTTTGCAGGAGCCATTACAAAGTGTTTCTATCCTTTGGGGAAGAAAAAATATTATAAGCTCTTATTAAGATCCTATTCATTTATTTCTTCTTTGTCTCAGTAAAATTGACTTCCACAGGTTGTAAGGCCAAGTAATGAATTTCCAGAGCCTGGCTTTTTTAAAATCTATGCTTTTTAATTTTTTTAATGTTGATTTTTGAGAGAGAAAGAGACAGAATGTGAGCGGGGGAGGGGCAGACAGAGAGGGAGACACAGAATCCGAAGCAGCTCCAGGCTCTGAGCTGTCAGCACAGAGCCCAGCTCAGAGCTTGAACTCATGAACCATGAGATCATGACCTGAACCAAAGTCAGACACTTAATTGACTGAACCACCCAGGCGCCCCTCCAGAGCCTGGCTTTAAAAAATCAAAGTCTACATAATTAACAAAAGGCGTGGAAGGTGCATGCGCAACTGTCAGTTAAGTGTCCATCTGACTCTTGATTTCGACTCAGGTCATGACCTTAGTTTTGTGAGTTTGAGCCCCACGTCGGGTTCTGCGCTGACAGTCTGGAGCCTGCTTGAGATTCTCCTTCTCTCTCTGCCCCTCCCCGGCTCGGACTCTGTCCTTCTCAAACATAAATAATAAATTAAAAACTTAAAAAAAAAAAAAAGGACCTAATGTTAAAGATGTCTCTTTCCCCCTGAAAACATGGAGGGAAAGATATCATTCTGAATTACAAAACTCAGAGAATTTGATTTGGTAAAGGTGTTGAATCGGGTCACTTACGAGTGCGTAAATCTTGTTTTCCTTCGAAACTGGGACTTGTCTGCACATTCATAACTGTTACCAACTTGCTCATTTCTCACTTTCAGTCAATCTGTCATTTTAAAAAAAGGGTCTTCGGGGCGCCTGGGTGGCTCAGTCGGTTAAGTGTCTGACTTCGGCTCGGGTCAGGATCTCGCAGTTTGTGAGTTCGAGCCCCACGTCGGGCTCTGTGCTGACAGCTCAGAGCCTAGAGCCTGCTTTGGATTCTGTGTGTGTCTCTCTCTCTGCCCCTCCCCTGCTCATCCTCTGTCTCTCATAAATAAGTAAACATTAAAAAAATTAAAGAAAAGGGTCTTACAACATGTCTAAGAAGATACCTTCAGACAGAAAGCTGGAACGCTGCTCACTTGTCTTACTTGGTAACTGTTGCCCTGGAAATGTGTGCAACCATGTTTCTGTATTCCCACGCAGTGGGAGCCCCCGGCAGATTTCTCCAACAGAAGAGGTTTGCATCCCTGCTACGTTTCTTACCATATAAAGACGTGGAGTCTTGGCTCAGCTTAAGTGAGATCTCTGAGGTAGTGATTCTACTCCTAGGGAATATATGTTTCAAAATAATAGGACAAACATATGTCATACAGATACAAGATTTTCATTGTAGGGAAAACTGGAAAATCCCCAAATATCCAGCAAGAGGGAAGGAGTCAAACAATGACACCACATATGACAGTGTGGCCATTCAGACAACAAGCTGGGTCCATTGTCACTGGTGGGGAAAATGTCCATGACGAGGCATTCAGTCGAAGTTCAAGTTTGCAGACCAACGTCTATAAGCAGGGTTGCTACATCAGTATAGATGCATTTGTACCAAAATGCCACCTGGGCCTACGCCTGGGGTGGAGGCATCAGGCCTTGCACGGACGAGGGGAAGGACGGCATCCAGTCTGTGCTTCACATAATTCCTTAGAATCTATTACTTCTGAAACATACATTCCTTAGAAGTGGAATGGTTACCGCAAAGATCTTGCTTAAGGTGAACCAAGACTTTCAACCTATGAGACTCTTCTTTGTTCAGATTTTTGAAAACAGTATTTTGTACAAACAGAAGGGGTGGGGAAGGCGGTTAAGACTTATGTTTAGTGCTTGAGTCTATTGGGATTTGTGAGTAATTTTAAATTCCTTATTTTGATATTTTATTGAGTTTGGACACTTTCTCCAATGAAGTGGTTTTGAAACTAGAAAAAAAAGTTGGGGGGAGGGGCTTTCTTGCCCAGGAAGGTGTCATTGGGCCAGGGAGTGAAAGGGGACTTGGGTCAGGTGTGGCCAGCAGGTGGGCCCTTGACCGCGGGGTTGTGTTTTTCAGGGGTGGGCAAGGTCTGGACCTTGAAGGACAGGATCTGACTCCCAGGACCACCCCCATGAACCCAGCCATGCTGGCCTGGTGCGCTGACTGACATCTTGCTCCCTGAGAAGTAGAGACACAGCCCTACTGTGTGCAGGAGCCCTTGGGTCATCCTCCAGCTTGACCAGAGGCGTGAGAGTTGCACTTTAGCCAAGAGGGTCCCTGACTCAGGTCCCCCAGCCCCACGGGGAGGAGGGGCAGCTCTACAGTCTGCCCGACTGTAGTGACTACAGCAATCCACGTGGAACTTGGAAGAACAGGAGAAAGGGGAACTCTTGTTTTTTTCTTCCCCAGAACCCTGATCACTAGTCTCCAGCCTTGCTCTTTTCTCAACCCTAACTAAACAGCCAACCATTCAGTACTGCCTGGGAATCAGGTACGTCCTTGCGTTGGGTGTCTCCCCTTCCCCTAAACCAGATGGCCACGTGTATTCCTCGCAGCTCCGCCTACCTGGGGTGGGGGGTTCACTTCACCACTGCCCCTTAGGGACAATCCTGAGTGTGGAAGCAATCTATCTTTAGCTTTCGCCAAAACATCAAGTGGTTCCATCTATGAATCAAGCCACATTCTGTTCTCTTCTATCAGCCAATCTCAGAAATGATCTCATGAAGGCATAGGTGTGTGTTGAAAGAGAGGTGTTAGCACAGGAGAGCTGGGTGGCACGCGGGTCCGGACCACCTGCTCACGGAGCATATTTGCGCTCTTCGGGTTTGATCCCACATTGGCACGGTCCACTCTCTGAAGAATTGCTGTTGGTCCACCTGACTCTAAGACTTGGTAGATCTTATAATGTCCCATCCAGAGCAGGCAGTTATGGCCTCACGGTCACATAATGTCCTGTGGCCAGGTGCTCAGACCCTACTAGGATCCAGTGGCATGCCAGGATCTCTTTCTCAAATTGCAAGTGGCTACCGGCTCCATATGTCATGACCTCACCCCAGAACCCTAGGGACTCTGCCCTGTGACTCCCCCATTAGGCTGGCCAGAGTTCCCACAGCATCGTTACCTAGTACAGATATTTCGAGTACCATTGGATCTACTGTGAAAGGGCAGCTCTGGGCCCTACTCAGGGAGAAGGGGCAACGCACAAGAACTACTCCCTTACCTCGAAGGGAATGTGCAGACATACCGCAGACCACCGGACCCCTAAAAACATCATCAACGTGCAGGACCCAGAATTTATTTAAGGTCTATGCCCCACTCTCTGGCACGCGAGTCACTTAACAGTGCATCCAGAGTGCTTGCTACTTCCTGTGCGACACATTAGCGTAATTCATCCAAACAGTGAGCTTGTGTACTCTTCTGCTCACCGCAAGGCCTTTGTGGGGTACGTTATGGCAGGAGCAGAATTAAGAGTCGTCGGGGCAGTAAACGTGCTCTGCTGTCTTTTCCATGTCAGTGCAAATCATTTGAACCTCTTTCCTGATGGGTTGAAAAGATCGTATTTGCCACATCGGTGGCTGAAGTACAGTGCCAGAGGCCGGGCCGATCTGTTTCGGTAGAGATGTCGAACCTGGCACAGATGTAGCAACCTGGGATCCTGCTCCGTTAAGGCGACGGTGGTCCGTCGTCACTGTTGATCGCCCTGGCTGTTTCAGGGCCCTACAGATACACTAAACAGGGAGACACCACCCACAGCTATAAAAGCAAAGGAGTGGCCCACGCTCGGGGCGGGGGGACATGTCAAAAGGACGTTAGTCTAAATGAATAAGGCTCTTACTCGTAAACTGTAGGATTATTTTAGATTCAGAAGGGATCACAACTGTCATTAATTGTAAACCACTCACTAAATAAAACCGTCGACTTGATAGTTATGCTGAAAAAGTAAAAAGGAAAGCAGAGAGCATTTATCCTTTTAGAAGAACGCCAGCTCGTTTGGGCAGAAGTGATGGGAGAATTACAAAATTACCTTTCCTGCAGCCTCCCGTGAAGGAGCCGACTGTGGCGCAGGGCCCGCGCTGACCCGGTCTGGGAGGCAGGACTGCTGCCGAGCAAACGGCTCCGAGTCTGGACAAGAAGCACCTGTTTCTCATGCACAGGTTTGCAATTCGCAGGGACGCGTGTTCGCGGGCTCATCGCCAGGGTGTGGGTAGGTTCAGTTTTGTCTTCTTATTCCCCATGGCCCAGCCTCCACCTGGAACATGTCGTTCCATGGCTGATTGCAGCAGGACAAGAGCCCAACCCAAGTTCACAAGCATATTTTAAGTAAAAAAAATTTTATTGTTTATTTTTGAGAGAGAGAGAGCGAGAGAGCGAGCAGGGGACAGGCAGAGAGAAAGGGAGACACAGGATCCGAAGCAGGCTCCAGGCTCTGAGCTGTCAGCACAGAGCCCGATGCAGGGCTCGAACTCAGGAACCGTGAGATCATGACCTGAGCCAAAGTCGGACGCTTAACCAACTGAGCCACCCAGGCGCCCCGGCAAGCATATGTAGTGCCTCTGCCTGCGTCCTGTCTGCTAACACTGCATTAGCTAAAGTAAGTCACATGGCCAAGCCCAGGACCAACGGGAAGGGGAAGTATATTTCCTGTACTCCAGTGAGAGATGTTGTCAAGTCACATAGCAAGGGAAATGGAGGTGCCATTCTAAATTGGGAAGGGGCAAAGAACTGAGAACAATGATCTGCCAAAGATGTGGAGGATTCGGAAGCCATTTGGTGAAATTGTTGAACATATTTGCAAGATGTAAAAAGTGCCAACACACATATATTATTAGCTAATTTCAGAGAGAAAAACGATGTGGTAGAGATACACAATGGAATATGGAATATTACTCAGTCATAAAAAGGACAACACCGTGGATAGACTAGAGGGTATTATGCTGGATGAAATAAGGAAGACAGAGGAAGACAAATACCCTACGCTTTCATTTATAAGTGGAATCTAAAAAACAAAACGAATGAACAAAACAAAGTAGAAACACTCACAAATACAGAGAACCAACTGGTGGTTGCCAGAGCGGGGTGGGTAGGAGGGGGTTGAATAGGTGAAGGGGGTGCAACCTTCCGGTTAAACATACATAAGGCGCCGGGATGAAAAGTACAGCATGGGGAATACAGTCAGCAATACGGTAACAACTTCGTATGGTGACAGGTGGCAACTAGACTTGTGGCGAAACTTCCATAACGTATATAAATGTTGAAACGCTGTGTTGTAACACCTGAAACTAACATAATATTGTATGTCAACTATAGTTTGATTTTTTAAAAATAATGAAAGAAAAATCAAATACTTTTACATTCCCATGTAGAGTCCTTCTTTGACCCATCGGTTCCTTGGAAGTGTGGTTTTCATTTCTAAATATTTGAGGATTTTTTTCAGAGACCTTTCTGTCATTGTTTGCTAATCTAATTCCATCGTGGTTAGAAAACATACTTCGTATGACTTGAATACTTGTCTGATTTTTAAATTCACTGCGATTTGCTTTATGGCCCAGAATATGGTTTGTCTTGGGCAATGTTTGGGGTGCACTTGCAAGCACGTGCTTCCGGGTTGTGTCGGGCGAAGTATTTTATACATGTCAATTAGGTCAGGTTTGTTGATAGCGAGGTCCAAGTCTGTTTTCTTCCTGAATTTCCGCCCACGTGCATTAGAGCGGTGTAGAATTCTCCAGCCACCCCTACAGCTGGTCCTGCTAGTTCGATGGGATTTTGTTTCATTTATTTCGAAACTTTCTTATCAGGTGCATAAACATTTAGAGTTGTTATGTTCTCTTGATAAATTGACCCCTTTGCCCCGTTTATCAGTACTATTCTTTGCTCTGAAATCTCTCCTGCCTGATGTTACTAGAGACACTCCAGCTTTCTCTGATCTAACACGGCCTACCTTTCCCCATCCTCTTGCTTTTAAGCTACTGTCTTATTATTTGAAGTGTTTCTTGCAGGCAGCATACAGTTGTGTCTTTTTTTTTTTTTTTAACAATGTGACCATTTCTGCCTTTTCATGGAGTTTAGACTATTTACGTTTTGTTTATTTATTTATTTATTAAACTTTTTTTAATGTTTATTTATTTTTTGAGAGAGAGAGATTGAAAGCAGGGGAGGGGCGGAGAGAGGGAGACACAGAATCCAAAGCAGGCTACAGTCTCTCAGCCGTCAGCACAGAGCCTGACGTGGGGCTCAAACCCATGAGCTGCGAGATCATGACCTGAGCTAAAGTCAGACGCTTAACCGACTAAGCCACCCAGGTGCCCCTTATTTATTTATTTATTTATTTATTTATTTATTTATTTATTTTGAGAGAGAGAGAGAGCACAAGCAGGGAAGGGGCCGGGAGAAAGGGGGACGGAGGATCCGAAGCAGGCTCTGCACTGACGACAGGGTGACAGCAGAGAGCCTGTTGCGGGGCTCGAACTCAGGAACCACAAGATCATGACCTGAACCGAAACTAGGAGTTGGACCCCTTACCCGACCGAGCCACGCAGGCGCCCCTGTGCCTCTGTTTCTGAAGGGTATTTCCACCCGGTGGTGAGTGTGATGTCAGTTGGGCTTTTTTTCTTTCTTTCAATTCTATCAAAAGCTGTCCCACCATCTTCTGATGGCATCGTCTCTGACATTGGGTCACTCTTGCCTCTACCTTCTGAAATATGTGGCCCCGGTTACACGGTGTCCTGTCTCCTGGAGCTTTCACCTTGCCATTCGTGGGTCCGTTTTGATTGATTTTTCTCCTCCATGTCAGGTCTACCTTCCCTTTCCCTGAACACCTAGGAAATCAGATGATGTGAAGATTACCTTTCCGGTGCTGGACATTTTTGTATTCGGTAGATATTCTCGGTCTTTGTTTGGGGATGCCGCTGCTACTGGGTGGGACCCAAGTAGCACATAGTCTAGGCTTAATTTTCCCTACTCTGCGCCAAGACCCTGTTAGCACCCTCACCACTGTCCTGTGAAGGCTGAGTTTCCCCTTCCGGTGGGTGGGGACAGACAACTACTCCCCGTGTGTCAGCACCGGGCACTGCCACTTCCGGTCCGCGTGGGTAGTTGCCCGCCTCGCTCAGGGAGGTTTCCCGAATGTGCCAGTCAGTTCTCAGCTGGATACTGCGGGGAGACCCTCTGCAGGGCTCTAGAATTCTCTGTGTGCCCTTCAGTACTGTGCCCCGTGGGCTGTAACCGTGTGGCTTCCCAGGACTGCACTCAGGAGATGCTGGTCCCGTCCCTGCCTCGTGTCCCATGTCCCGGGAGCACTCCAGGCAACGCACAGCGGGGAGCACAACGCCCCCCTCGTCCCCCAGCATTGCCTGCAGCCCATGGATCGGGAGGCGAGGGGCTTGACCCCTGTCCTTTCCTGTATTTTTGTCAGGTTTTCAGTTGTTTAGGTCAGAGAGGAAACCGGTCTTTGCTGTTCCATTTGACCAGAACCGGACGTCCTTTTGCCTGTTTTTTTCAAATTTTTTAACATTTATTCATTTTTGAGAGAGAGAGCAGAGCACGAGCAGGGGAGGGGCAGGGAGAGTGGGGGACACAGACTCCGAAGCAGGCTCCAGGCTCCGAGCGGTCAACACGGAGCCCGATGCGGGGCTCGAACCCACGAACCGTGAGATCATGACCTGAGCCGAAGTTGGACACTTAACTGACTGAGCCACCCAGGCGCCCATTATTGCATGTTTTGAAACAGAGTCTGGAGCCTGATTTTAAAATCTGAATGCAGGGGCACCTGGTTGGCTCAGTTGGTTAAGCGTCCAACTTTGACTCAGGTCACGATCTCGCGGTTTGTGAGTTCGAGCCCTGCGTCGGGCTCCTTGCTGACAGCTCGGAGCCTGGGGCCGCTTCGGATTCTGTGTCTCCCTTTCTCTCTGCCCTTCCCCTGCTTATGCTCTGTCTCTCTCTCTCTCTCTCAAAAATAAACATTAAAAAATTATAAAATAAAAAAAAAAGAAAGAAACTATTAAAAATAAAATCGAGTGCAGTCTGCCCAGCTCTGAATTGGCAGAAATCATGGGTGACTCCTGCAGCAATAGTGAGAAGTTGGCTCCGGGCCTTTCCTTCAGGTTTGATGGCTCCGAGTGTAACAGTCACAGAGAACCGAACCCCCGTCACCTGCCACGTGGCGGGAGGGGTGCACAGTTCTGGGGAGGTTTGCAATCAAGCTCTACATACAGGCAAATCTCTTCCTTCTCTGGGGGCCGGGCGTCCGGGAGACCTGAAATGACCACTCAGAGCAAAATTCCATCTGCTTTTGCTCCGCTCTGAGCCCCGGGAAGCCGCCCGATGCCCGCCTACCGGCTGATGCGGGCCCGCCCCCCATGCTGAGCTGGGCTCCAGACGCCCCTCCGGGACCCCCCCAGAGCCCAGCGCCTGGGCCCCGTCCACCAAGCCAGAACAGCCCTGCTGGGGAAGCAGGACCTTGTTTTCACACCCTGGCCCTGGCCACTCGAGTCCATGATCGATCAGCCACGAAGCCCTGGGACCTCGGAGGATAAGTCACTGACTCCAGACCCCAACAGAAGTCCACTGACACCTGCACCCCACTCACTGCCGGGCTGCACCAGTTACAGCCTCCCCTAAAGACCCCTCTGACTGGTGAGTTCACAAGGGCTAAACCTGGGGTCCCAGCCATTGTCCGGGAAACCACAGGGGGAAGTCACCAGGTCGCACCCCAGCTGGTGCTGTTCGTCTACCAAGCAGATGTGGCTTGTAGCACATTCCTGAAATTCTTCAGACTCACAACCCGAGGACAGCGAACAAGGGAGCTGCTGGCATTTGCGGAAAGTGCAGGCGGCCGGGGTTCCTCGGTGGCGACCGGCCATTAGCAGTGGGGACACTGTGTGCTCTCAGATCGTCTCTGCGCTGGATGGAGCGCTCAGGGATGTGTTGCAAAGCAGACACCAGTGAGAAGCCAGGGAGGAAATGGAAAACCAGTCCAGTCAGCATATGAATGATGGGAAGAAGCCAGTCTGAAAAGGCTACGTCCTGTGTTATTCCAACTACGGAACATTCTGGAAAAGGCAAAACTGTGGAGACAGTCGAATGATCAGTGGTTGCCCAGGCTGGGGGCAGGAGGGGACAAACAGGCAGAGCACGGAGGATGTGTAGGACAGTGAATTTGCTCTGTGTGACATGATGATGACAGACTTACGTCATCACACCTTTATCCAAACCCATAGAATGTGCGACACCCAGAGTGAACCCTAAGGTAAACTTTGGACTTTGAGTGATAATGACGGGTCAGTGTAGGTTCACAGTTGGGGACAAACGCACCCCTCTGGCAGGGGAAGCCACACATTTGCAGGAGCAGGAGACATGTGACAAATCTCCACTCTGCTTTCATTAAGTTGTGACCCTAAAACCGCTCTAAAACAGTAAAGTCTTAAACAAAAAGAAACCCAACCAACCAACCAAAAAACCCCCAAAGAGATACATTTTGTCTTTCCAGAATTCAGGTGGATGCGAGTCCCCACAAAACCCCCAAAATTCAGAACGCTGAGACATTTTGGATAAAATATATCAAAAGTGCTTCAATTCTTAGTTGGCCTCCTAATAAAAGGAACATGTCTCAGAAGATGTTTGTCTTGGCCTGAGCTTTCGATGGACAGAAAGTCTCCTGTGTGACCAGAAACCAGGGACCCTTGTTGGCCTGCGGTCAGCCTCGCGCCGAGTGCATTGTCTCAGGAACCACAAGCTGTAACACAAGGGAGGGACCTGAGGACGTGTCATAACCGGGCCTTCCAGATTCTACATTCGATGCTTCGACATCTAGGGTCCTTGCTGACCTTGGAATGACTGCCTCTCCCGGGGTCAGGAAAGGAGTCCCTGGGGAGCACATCTTGGGTACACATGTGCCACCAAATCCAGAGCTCACACCCCAACCACCGCCTCTATCAGGTCCCCTCACTCTGGGCCACCACTTCCTGCCCTAGACACCCCGGAGCCAGGTTCCAGACAACTGGGGACAGTTGTCATGTCCCCAGAATCCACCAAAAGCATTCGATCTAGCCAGTTCTTTTTTTTTTAATGTTTTATTTTATTTAGTTTTGAGAGACAGAGAGAGAGAGACAGCATGAGCAGGGGAGGGTCAGAGAGAGAGGGAGACACAGAATCTGAAGCAGGTTCCAGGCTCCGAGCTGTCAGCACAGAGCCCGATGCGGGGCTCGAAACCACGGACTAGGAGATCATGACCTGAGCCGAAGTCGGACACTTAACCAACTGAGTGAGCCCCCCAGGCGCCCCTGATCTAGCCAGTTCTAAACCCGCTGACCTGCCATGCCCGTTCCAACCTCCAGTGGAAACCTCTGGGGGGCTCCTGCCCGCGTCTCCCCCTCCCCGCTGCGCCTGACAGGCGCTGGGCCTCCTCACGCGCCCCTGGTCCCTGGTGTGGACCCTCCTCTTGGGAGCTGTGTGCACCGCAGGCTGCTTCTCAATGGCCGTCTGTTGAGGACTGAGTGCAACATCCTTACCAATGGGGGATCAATGCCCTTAGAAAAGAGAGCCCAGAACAGGGAGCCCAGAACATTCTCTGTGCCCCTCTGCCCTTCCGCCACGTGAGGGGCACAGAGAAATGTTCACCCCCAGCCTGGTCTGACCGGAAGGGACCTACTCTGAAGGACACTCACTAAGAGACCCGTCACAGAGGGGCCCAGCACCTCATTCACGACGGCCAGAGCATGAAAACAGCCCAGACGCCCAGCCGCACTGAAGCCATCACGGCAAACGCACACAGCGGGACGCCCCACGACAGTGAGCATCAAATGGCAAGTTACCCCCAACATGGATGGATCCCACAAGCGAAACGTTGAACAAAACGCCAGACACAAACCAGACATGCGCTAGGATTCTGTTTACAGAAAGTGTCGGGGTGCCTGGGGGGCTCCGTCAGTTAAGTCTGACTCTGGCTCAGGTCACGATTTCGTGGTTTGTGAGTTCAAGCCCCACGTCGGGCTCTGGGCTGACAGCTCGGAGCCTGGAGTTGCTTTGGATCCTGTGTCTCTGCCCCTCCCCGCTCACTCACGCTCTCTCTCTCTCTCTCTCAAAAATAAACATTTTTTTTTACGTTCAGAAAGTCTGGTCACTAATAACTGATATTGTAGGTGGAATTTCCGGGTGACTTTTCATAGCTCTCTCTCCTCTGCACATACTTGTAACATTTCCTTTATGTCTTTCATGCACAGGAGAACAGACGATGTGTGAAGCCCGGCCCGTCCGTTCGGCTGTGTGTGGGGCCTCTGTCCTGGCTCTGTCCTGGGGCTTGGTGACCTTGGTGTCCTCGAGAAGAATTTGCAGCGAGGTCTCGAGGCCAAGGTGCAGGCGCCTTCCCCGAAGAGCACCGGCATGTGCTTCTGCCAGGCCCCGACGGGAGTCCTTCTGACCGAATCAACCGCTGAGTGTGAGTCTCTGCTGAGTGCTGCCACGTGTGGTTTATCTGGGTGACCCTCGCCCGGAGGGTGAGGCCGTGTGTCAGCACAGGACAGCGCGGAGGGGGGTCCCCTTGGACGCCCAGAGGCCGGTCACAATCACTGCTCCATTCACCGGGAAGCCCTGTGCTGTCCCGCCTCCGAGTCCCGGCTGAGCCCGCGGGGCCCTGTCGCCCCTCAGCGGGGACCCGATGACTCCCCACTCCTGTAGCATTTCAGAGCGATTTTCTCTTCTTTTCTTTTCTTTTTGTACAGAAATAGCTTCACGGACTTTGCTTACTACTCTGTGGAAATAGCTCTGGGATGAGTTAGCCATTTTCTTTTTTTTTTAAGTTTGTTTATTTTGAGAGAGAAGGTGAGAGCAAGGGAGGGACAGAAGGAGAGGGAGACAGAGAATCCCAAGCAGGCTCCGTGTCATCAGCACAGAGCCCGACACGGGGCTCGATCTCACAAACTGCAAGATCATGACCTGAGCCGAGGTTGGACGCTTAACTGACGGAGTCACCCAGTGCCCCCAAATATTTTCTATTCTTAAGCGATAATTTTTTTTAGAGCAGTTTTAGGCTCACAGCAAACTTGAGCAGAAGGCACAGAGGTTTCCCATGTGCCCCCTCCCCCACATACCCAGCCACCCCCATCATCAACACCCCCACCAGAGAGGGACATTCCTTCAATTGATGACCTTGATGACCCTACACAGACGCATCATAACCACCCACAGTGCGTGGTTTGCATCAGGGCGCCATCTTGCTGTCGGACAGTCTCTGGGCCTGAACAACTGAACGACACCACGCATCTGCCATCGTAATCCACAGAGTGGTTTCCCTGCCCTGAAATCCTCTGTGCTCCACCTGTTCATCCCTCCCTCCCCCTAAATACTGGCAACCACGGGCTTTCTACTGTCTCCACAGTTTTGCCTTTTCCAGAATGTCGCACGGTTGGAGTCATATAGTGTGTGGCCTTTCCGAATTGGCTCCTTTGACTTAGTAGTAATATATGCTTAAGGATCCTCCCTGTCTTTTCAGGGCTCGATAGCTCATGTTGCTGGAGTGCTGAATAATATTTCATTGTCTGGACGGACCACAGTGTATTTGTCCATTCCCTTACTGAAGCACATCTTGGGGACTTCCAAGTTTTAGCAGTTATGAATGAAACCGCTATAAACGTTTATGTACAGGTTTTTATGTGGACTAAGTTTTCATTTCACTGAGGAAATGCCAAGGAGCGTGACTGCTGCATCATGTGGTGAGAGCATATTCAAGTTGGTAAAAAACGGTCAGTGTGCCTTCCAAAGTGGCTGTACCAGCAATGGATGAGAGTCTGTCCTCTTCCACATACTCACCAGCATTTGGTGTTGTCACTGTTTTGGATTTTGACCATTTTAATAGGTGTGTAGCGGCATCTCATCGTTGCTTTAATGTTCGGAAAGTAGGCTTCACACCCAGCACAGAGGCCAGCGCAGGGCTTAACCTCACTACCTTGAGATCAAGACCTGAGCTGAGATCCGGAGTCAGAAGCTTAACCGAACGAGACACCCAGGTGCTCCTCATTGGAACGAGACACCCAGGTGCCCCTCATTGTTGTTTGAATTTGCATTTCCCTAATGACACAGGATGTGGAGCAACTTTTCATGTCATACTTGACACCTTTGTCTCTTCTTTGGTGAGGGGTATGTTCAGGTCTTTTGCCCGTTTTTAAATCCAGTTGTATATTTTCTTACTGTTGACTTTTAAGAGTTTTTTTGTGTATTTTGGACACTAGTCCTTTCTCAGATGTGTCTTTGCAAACATTCTGAGTCTGTGGGTTGACTTCACATTCTCTCAATGTCGTCGTTCACAAATCAGTTTTTGTTTTTAATGACTTCCAGCTCATCAATGCACTGGATGGCCTTCCCCTCCTCCCCTGGTCTCCTGTCACCTGCATCCGGGGCACAGAGGCCCCTGGCCTGGACCCGGGCAGGCGTGGCCTGGGACTCAGGCACTGACATGGCCTGTCCCCCTCCTCATTCCCATGCTGGGGTGGGGGGGTCCTCACTGGGCTGGGAGTCAGTCTAAACATACTGTGGGGGCGGCTCCTGGCCTGAGGCCCTGGGGCCTGGGTCTGCAGAGAGAAGGTGTCTCCCGAGGCCTG
>CM053560.1:1813310-1829659 GCA_028646485.1 Cryptoprocta ferox | reverse complement strand
AATTAATTTTATGACAATTGTTCTAAATTCTTGTTCAGTCATGTTGTTTAAGCCTGTTTTGAGCAGTTCTGTGGCTGTGACTTCTTCCTGGAGTTGCTTTAGAGGAGAGTTCTTTCGCTTCGGCATTTTGGCTAGCTTAAAGATTTCATTTTAAAAGAAAGCTATTAGAGGTAATATATTCAGAAAGTTGCAGGATACAAAAATCAACATGCAAAAATTGATTGTATTTCTATACACTAACAACGATCAACTATCCAAAAGGAAATTAAGAACACAATTGCATTTGCAGTAGCTTCAAAAAGAATAAAATACTAGGAATAAACTTAACTGAAGAAGTAGAAGACTTGTACGATGAAGACTACAAACCATTGCTGAAAGAACACATGGATAAATGGAAGAACATCCCATGGTCATGAACTGGAAGATTTAAGGCTGTAAAGGTGTCAATAGTACCCAAAGGAATCTACAAAGTCAAAGCAATTCCTATCAATATCTCAGTGGCATTTTTTGCAGAAATAGAAAAACCATTCCTAAAATATGTATGGAATCTCAGGGGATCCCAACTAGCCAAACCAATTTTGAAAGGACAACAGAGCTGGAAGACACACTTCCTGACTTCAAAACCATTACGATGCTTTGGTAGCCAAAATAGTGTGGTAGTGTCATCAAGACAAACATAGCCCATGGAATAGAATGGACTCAAACCTATGGTTTCATAGGTCAAAACCTTTACAACTTTTGATTTGGCAATGATTTGGATATGACGCCAAAGGCACAGGCAACAAAAGAAAAACTGGACAACTGGACTTCATGAAAATTTTAAGATTTTGTATGCATATGAAAAGACATTATCAAAAAATGTTTTGTATATCATTATTTGTATATCGAATATATATATATCGGGGCTCCTGGGCGGCTCAGTTGGTTGAGCGTCTGACTCTTGATTTCAGCTTGGGTGGTGGTCTCAGTGTCATGGAATCATGGAATCGAGCCCCATGTTGGGCTTCACGCTGGGTGTGGACTCATGCTGGGTGTGAAGAACTCTCTCTTCCTCTACTGCTTGCACTCTCTCTTTCTAAAAAAAAAAAAAAGTATAAATATCAAAAGGCAACCTACAGAATGGAAAATAATATTTGCAAATCATATGTCTGATAAGAAATTAATATCCAGAATATATAGAGAACTCCTAAAACTTAACAACAAAATAACCCACCTGGTTTCAAAACGGGCAGAGTTTGATAGACATTTCTCCAAAGAAGAGATACAAATAGCCAACGAGCACGTGACAAGATGCTCAACATCACTAATCATTAGGGAAATACAAGTCAAAACCACAGTGAGATATCATCTCACACCTACCTGAATGGCTATTCTGAAAAAAAAACAAAAAAAAAAAAACCAGAAGATTACAAGTGGTGTGAGGATATGGAAAAATTGGAACACTTGTGCACTGTTGGTGTTGGTGGAAATGTGCCACTGTGGAAAACTGCACGGTAATTCTTAAAAAATTAACAATAGAATTAGCATGTGATCCAGAAGCTCCACTTCTGGGTATATATCCAAAGGGTCTTGAAGAGATATTTGCACACCCATGTCCAGAACAGCATTATTCATGGTAGCCAGAAGGTCGAAGCAGCCCCGGTGTCCGTTGAGAAGTGAATGGATAAGCTGAATGTGGTATATACACACAGTGGAATATATTCAGCCTTGAAAAGAAGGAAAATTCTGTCTCATGCTACAACATGGATGAACCTTGAGGACATTATGCTCAGTAACATAAGCCATCACAAAAAGATGAACACCGTATGATTCCACTTCTGTGAGGGGACCAGAGGAGTCAGATTCAGACAGCCAGAAAGTGGAATGGTAGGGGACAGGGCTGGGGGAGGTTATTGTCTAATGCATATAGAGTTTCAGTTTTGCAAATGAAAAACTTCTAGGGACGGGTTGTACAATAATGTAAATATACCTAACACGCTGAACTATACACTTAAAAATGGTTCGGATGGTAAATTTTGTGTTATGTGTATTTTATCACAATTCAAAACTCAACTATGGCCTCATGACCAGTTACAATGATCATAACAGGTGTGGATATTTTCTTCCTTGCCTGTTATGTGGCATGAGTTAGCTACACTGAAAGCAGCCCAAGGAAAATAAAGATGTGATTCACTTACTCCACCGCCGCCTTGAAGGACTGTGGATGTGCTGCCCAGATTCCCCTTCAACGGGGCTGCTGCCTCAGCTGCCAGGAGGCCGTTAGTTGACAAGACTCCAGCTGTTGGCCCCTTTAGGGACTGTCTCAGCTTAGAGAGCAGTCCCTTTCTTAAGGACTTCCCCTGAACAATGACTGATCTGAGGGGAGGCTATAAAGACTTGGCTATTTTTACCCAACTCAGAGCAGGTAAAGGGCCATTCTAGTCCCAGGGATCCCCAGGAGGCTGGCTGAGGCCATCATCAGGGCTACACTGAGGCTCAACCACTCCTTCTGCCTTCCTGCCACTTTCCCCTGCCTTCCATAGGTCTTGTTCCCAAAGGCATTTCTTAGTGAGCATCCTGCACGCTAAACTCCTTGAGTCTACTTCTGAGACTCTATCAGTCTCTTCTTCTCTGAGTTGTGGAGTGAGTCGGAGGTAGAGGTAGAGAAAGGGCAGAAATAAACAAAGCAGAGAAGGTAATCAGAGATGCTACCGTTATTAAAAATCTTGCCTAAGAGGTTATTATGAACAATTTTTTAAAAGTTTTTTTTAAGTCTATTTCTTTCAAGAGAGAGAGAAGCAGACTCCGTACTGTCATCACAGAGCCTGATGTGGGGCTCCATCCCACAAACAGTGAGATCATGACCTGAGCTGAAATCAAGAGTCAGAGGCTTAACCAACGGAGCCACCCAGGTTCCCCTATTACTAACAATTTTACGTAGATTCATTTGAAAAGACAGGGTTTAGGTCCTTAGAGAAATACAAACCAGGAAACTAAATTAAGAAGGAAGTTTAAAACCTATAACCATTGAAGACATTGAATTTTTTTCAGAATAATACATATTCAAGATATCTACCAAATGTGAAAAGAACAGATAATTCCAATCTTACACAGAACCGCCCAGAGAATATAAAAAGGACTACCCCCCACTAGATGTGTATGTGTGTGCGCCTATTGCTACCACATGCAAATAAGGGCAGTATAAGAAAAAATGTACAGGCAAGTCTCATTCATGAACAAAGATGCAAAAATATGGAATAAAATCTTAGCAAAGTCAATTCATCAAATGTAGAAATATTTATATCAAATAGCAGCCAATTGGACTTTATGCCAGGAATGCAAGGTTAGTTTAATAGTACAAAATGGAGTAATATAATCTTCTGTTTGGTCATCTTAAATTTCACAGTCTTGTCATCGAAATGAAGTCTAGGTGAGGATGAGACCCTCCAGGGCCATCTCACAAACACGGTTCCTCTTGGTCCATAGATCCAGGTTGGCTAGTTCTCCACGGCCATACGGCAGACCTGATATGGGGTAACCGCTCCTGACTCTCCTGCTCAGAGGGGGGCAGTGAGGAACATAAAGGAGTCCCTGGCCCACAGCAACTGTGAAACCCAGCCAAGAAATTCTTTGATTAGGTCTTTTTTTTAAGTTTATTCTTTTATCTTGAAAGAGAAAGTGTGCGAGTGTGGGAGGGGCAGAGAAAGAGAATCCCAAGAAGTCTCCACGCTGTCAGCACAGAGCCTGATGCAGGGCTTGATCCTGAGAATCACAGGATCATGACCTGAGCTGAAAACCAAGAGTCAAATGCTTAACCGACTGAGCTGCCCAGGTGCCGCAGATTAGGTCTTATGTCCTAGAAATAATCCTCTGCTGTTTTGAGCTCTGTCCTCTGACATCTTTACTCTGCCTTCTGAGCCATCCACCCCCTTATTTATTTATTTATTTAATTTTTATTTTTATTGTTTTTTAATTTTAGGTTTTATTAATTTTTTTGAAGGAGAGGACAGAAGATGAGTGGGAAAGGGGCAGAGAGAGAGAGGGAAACACAGAATCGGAAGCAGTCTCCAGGCTCTGAGTTGTCAGCACAGAGCCCAATGCGGGGCTCAAACTCACAATCTGTGAGATCACGACCTGAGCTGAAGTCAGATGCCCAACCGACTGAGCCACCCAGGCGCCCCTTTATTTTTTTATTAAAATTTTTTTTAATGTTTATTTTTGAGAGAGAGAGAGAGAGCACGAGCAGGGGAGGGGCAGAGAGAGAAAGACACAGAATCCAAAGTAGCTCCGGGTGGGGCTCGAACCCACAGACCATGAGATCATGACCTGAGCCGAAGTCGGACGCTCAACAGACTGAGCCACCCAGGTGCTCCCCACTCCCCTTTTTTTAAATGATAGCGCATGTTTGCAAGCAAGAAGTTTTCTCAGCCTGCTTCCTTCCAGTAAAATTGTGCAGAGTGGGGGCTGTGGGTGTCCAAAGTCTCTTTTCATTTTGAATGGCTCTGTCCTTTTTTAGTCCAAACGGGTAGTGTTT
The DNA here is from genome assembly GCA_028646485.1 of Cryptoprocta ferox. Lineage (NCBI taxonomy): Eukaryota > Metazoa > Chordata > Mammalia > Carnivora > Eupleridae > Cryptoprocta > Cryptoprocta ferox. The sequence goes on along the minus strand of CM053560.1, from coordinate 1,825,146 downwards.
TTACTAATATACTTTTTTTCTCGAAAACTTTGTGACTCTCCTGGGATTTGGGGTTACCTCTGTAATAGAAAACATACACCCACAAATCTGCTTGGGAACAGGGTTCACTCCATTAGCGAGAAGGCACACGAACAAAGGTCTTTGAGGTGAACCCTGCTCTCCGTTGGGCTCCTCCTGAGATGGCTGAGGGGCAACGTTGAGGTTTCCCAGAGGCCCTATCTTTGAGGGAGAGGATTTGTGGGGTACACCTTCATCTTTTTAACTGTCCTGTCATGTGACTGAACAGTACTCTGAGTTGTCACCTCTGATCTTTCTGAGGTCTTGACAAAAGGCTTCACAGTCACACCCTTGGCTTCAATTTAAAAAAAAAAATTTTTTAGTGCTTATTTTTGAGAGACAGAGACAGAGCATGAGTGGGGGTGGGGCAGAGAGACACACACACACACACACACACACACAGAATCTGAAGGAGGCTCCAGGCTCTGAGCTGTCAGCATAGAGCATGATGCGGGGCTCGAACTCACGAACTGCAAGATCACGACCTGAGCTGAAGTTGTACGCTTAACCGACTGAGCCACCCAGGTGCCCCTGGCTTCATTTTTAGATCAATTCTCTTGGATTTGATATTCCCTGGGAAGTCATTTCTTAACTTTAGCATCTTTTGCCATTTGGAGAAACTGAATTTTCACAACTATCAGGTACCGGTTCCTTTTAGTTTCCCAAGTGCCTTCGGTCTGTCTCTCTGCTCACATGGAACCATGAGCCGCAGGAAGAGGCCAGGCGGCGTCATCTGCACCCTGCCTGGAAATCTACCGGGTGGCTCCTGGATTGCAGCAGGCGCACTGTTTGGTCCCCATGCAACTGCAGATGACACGGCGGCCAGGCTTCTGCCCTGTGACAGGTTACGTCACAAGACCCCAGTTCCTCGCTTCCAGTGTGCCCTCACCGGCAGTGTCCTCAAAGCCCAGCTTTCCACTCATGGCCTGTGCGGGGCGCTGCAGTGCTCATCTAACCCCCTCAGAGTCCCACCTGGCTCTGCCCGCAGTCTGGTTCAGGTATCTGGACGTCAGCACCTAGTCCAGGCACCAGGAGGCTGTAAACAGGACACACCGTCTCACAGTGTCCGTGGGTCAGGAGCCCCTGCGGCTCAGCTGGGGCTCTGCTGGGGCTCCCTCGTGGCCTGTGGGGAGGGGCTGCCAGGGGCTGCCCTCATCTCAGGGCTCATCTGGGAACCCTAGAAGAGGGTCACTAGGTCCTGCCCGCTCCCCAAGGGGAGGCAATCACACAGGGCCTGCGTACCGGGACGTGGGGTCATTGGAGGCATCTCAGAGGCTGCCCACCCCAGGGATAGAGTAAAGCCTCCAAGAACCAAGAAGAAAAGGACAGATCACACAATTTTATTTTTTTTTATTTTTTTAACGTTTTATTTATTTTTGAGAGAGAAAGAGACAGCACGAGCAGGGGAGGGGCAGAGAGAGAGGGAGACACAGAATCCGAGGCAGGCTCCAGGCTCCGAGCTGTCAGCACAGAGCCCGATGTGGGGCTCGAACCCACAAACTGTGAGATCATGACCTGAGCCGAAGTCAGACGCTTAACCGACTGAGCCACCCAGGCGCCCCCACAAGATTTTCAAAGCTGACGAAAAGGGCAGGCATTTCACGGAAGAGGAAATGAAATGTCATTTGAAACCCTCCAGAAGAATTCTCAGCGTCACCAGCAATCCAAACGATACAAACTGAAACCACAACGCATGGGCCAGAAGGGAATCTGCACATCCTCTGAGCTGCAGGCCCCTTGGGAGCATCAGAAGCTCGAGGGTTCGGGAAGGTCACAGCCACTTGGGAAACCAGTGTCACGTTCCCCAGTTAGGCCCGTTCCCCAGTTGGGCTGAGCACACGTCGCCCCCAGCCCAGGGCCCAGCTGCGAATGACTTGAGACCGTAACCCCATCTGCAAGCTGGTGAGTTAGGCCGCCCGTTTCCTGTCCCGCACCAGGCAGTGCTTTCAGGGTCCACAGCACCCGGACCTGACAAGCAGTCATATCTGCTGCTTCAAGGTCACTTTAGTCAGGCCGCACTTGACTCCAGAGGGACTCCAGGCAACTGTGTGTAACATACGTAAGTTAGAAATGTGAAATGTTGGAAGAGAAAGAAAATCGAGTGTGTAGGTCTTGAATTTTACATGTATTTGCGTGCATGCGTGTGTGTGTGTGTGTGTGTGTCCGTACACACCCAGAGAATGGCTTCAAACATATTCCTGAGGCCCTAGGCCTGAGCATTCGTCATGTTCACCGGTCAGCAAGGAACACCCCGGGCTCGGAGCCGAAACGTACATCTGAGTGGAAGGGTCTGAGGAGGTCCTGGGAATCTAAACGAAGAATTGTCTACTTGTGAATTTTTTCCTGGATCGAACCGATTATCCAGAGGCACAGGGATCCAGGGACACAAGACCTCCCAGGAGGCCTCAGTGCAGGCAGGTCAGAAAGACAGGGCTGGCGGGAAGCGGGTGCAGGCAGGCCCAGGGGGTCACTCAGCTTGCAGTCCTTGGGGCCCCGCTTTCATGGCTGGGAACAGGACCCTGTGCACGCCTTGCGTGCTTTCTCTGCACAGCTCAACACCCAGTCCAGAAAGTCTTGGGTTTTTGCCTCTGTCCAGACACAGGAAGGGGCAGCTTTGGACAAAGACACCTGAGACCCGGAAGGTATTCTCCCACCCACCCCCCACCACTCTACAGGACCCCCTCACCTGCTTCCTGTGTTTGAAACGTCCTGGAAGGGGGTGTGAGGAAACTCAGCCAGGAGGAGTGACCCCAGAACACAGAAGGTCAGAGGAGGAGGGAGTAAGTAAGCTGGACTTCAAGCTTCACAAGTAAGTGCCCCCCCGCCCCCCGCACATCTCAGGGAGAGAGGAAAAGCCATCCTTCTGCTCACCCATCACATCCAATATCAATAAAGCTGCCAGAGCTTGTATAATCACGGTCTAGATAACTTCCCTGTAACAAAGTGAACTTTTTCAGATCCCTGGCGTAGTTTTGAGCATTCTTGTTTATTTCTTTAATTTTGCTTTTCTTGTTAACTTCTTTTAGAAGGACGTTTAAGTGGTAAGGCTAGGTTCCTAAATTTGAAAAACTTGCTGTTTCCGTGTAAAACTAAAGCACACGCAACTCCTACCGCAGGCAAATTCTTCAAATGATAAAACCATCATATTTTTACACCAGTACGAGAAAAGTTTTCTTGCCTCGTTATGTGAAAACTATACAAAAAGATTCATACACGGTTTGTTTCTACTGGAGTCCCCTTGTCACTGTAAACCGCGCAGGTATCAGACAAAATACACCTACTCTGGCACGAAGAAATACATACCAGATGCAGCCATTTTCCCTCTGGTTCCTAACGTGCTTCCTGGGAAATACGTTAAGAGCAGAGACCGTGCGTGGAAACCGTAGGAACTGTACCTTTAAGTATTAAAGAGACAGATATTTAAAACTATCACCTTTTAAAATCACTTTATTTTCACTCAGTTTACAGATGCCAAATGGACTAGATGTCAGTTAGAGAGCTGAAGGCAGGCTGAGCTGTGTGTGAGCAGTTATGTGTTCCCCTCCCAGGGTATAAAATATCCCTTTCAAACCAATGCTGTGTATGTCATAACTATATTTAGAAATATGCAGAGAGGAAAATATTACTGCTGCAATTCAAGGCTGCAGATGAGAGAGAAACACATGAAAACCTCACGGAATCCAAGGCTTAAAGTCTTTAGTTCATGTTCCTCCACCAATTTCAAAGGTCTCGTGCATCTGAAGGTATTAATTATCAAAAAGGGGAAAAAAATATCCTGTAACAAATCCCATTTGAAGAAAAGGCTGGTACTCTCTCCATCCAGGAAAAGGATATGGACTTTTGGTTTCCTACAGCCCTGTAAGAGGTAACCAAAGCGGCTGAGTTTCCAGGCAAGCCTTCCGAAGCGCTGGTTTGAGTTACTACACAGAAGTCACCGTCACTTGTCTTGGGGCCCATAAGTTTCTTTAAAAAGGCAGGGAAGGAGGGCTGAGCTTCAGAAATCAGAAAAAGCGCCAAACACACTAAAAAGTCGCCGTCGCACATCAGCCAATGAACCGTTCCGAGGGCCACGCGTCCTGGGCATTGGTGGGGAGCGCCGGGGCCTGCTCCTCCTCGGCCGGGGCCAGGGCCTCCATCTCGCGCACCACCTGCGTGAACACCTGGTCCACCATCAGTTTGCTCTTGGCCGTGACCTCCAGGAACGGGCACCGCCACTCGCGGGCCAGCGCGCGGCCCCGCGCCGTCAGCACCTGGCGCTCGGCGTCCAGGTCGGCCTTGGTGCCCACCAGCACCAGCGGCACGGCCTTGGGCCCCCGCAGCCGGCCCATGCGCTCCCGCAGCGGCCGCACGGCCTCGAACGAGGCCTCGCTGCACACGCTGTAGAGAACCACGAAGCCGTCGCTGTTCTTGATGTACAGGTCCTTGAGGGTGACCAGGTGCTCGGCGCCCACCGTGTCCACGATCTCCAGCAGGGCGGGCGCCGCGTTCACCTCGATCACCTTGCTGAAGAGCTCCTCCACCGACGGCTCGCACTGCTCCGGGAAGCTGCCGCAGGCGAACTGCGTGGCCAGCGCCGTCTTGCCCACGGCCACGCTCCCGAGCAGCACCACCCGGTAGCCCTTGGCGGGTCGCGGCCCCAGGCCTGCCATGACCGAGACGCGGCTGGCGGGGCGCGCGGCCGGAGGACGGCGAGGAATGGCGCGCGGAGGCGGGGGCGGGGAGAGGGGGCAGGGGAGGAGGGGCGGAGGGGCGGGGCGGGACGCGGCGGCGGGGAAGGGGCCCGGCCGCCGGGCGGGGGTGGGCGTCGCAGCGCGCTCGGAGGCCCGCTGCCGCGGGGCGGAGAAGTGCTCCCCCGCCCGAGACGGGGGCCCCGGGAGTCCGGGCCCCGCTCGCCTCTCCGCCCCGCTCCCCTCCCGGGTGCGAGCCCCGCCTCCGGCCCGGGGCGTTCTGGCGCCGCCCTACCCACCAGCTCCACGTCCCAAGCCTCCCCTTTCTCCCCCGACCTCGCTCACGGTGGGTCCCCGGGCAGCCAGGCCCTGCTCGGCCTCTCCCCCATCCTCCCCTGGACGACCAGCTGGGGCCCCTCCGACAGTCCCTGGCCTGTGCTCCCCCTTTCCAAGAAGAGCCCCTTCTGTCCGCGGGACTAGAAGGTAACCTGATCCCTTCCATGTCTACCCGGGAAATGCCGGGATTTCTCCACCATTTCAGAACCAGCCCCGTGGCCGGAAGCCTGGCCGGCCTCGTTCTAGGTCAGGCCTGGCCGGGCTGCGCAGCTGGGGCCCCCTCCCCAGGAGGACCCCAGAGAAGGGGAAACTTTCGAAGGAGCTTCAGACTGAAGGGCCCGAGTGACTCCTGGGCCCCCCTTCTGTGCCCGGAGTACCTCGCGCCCCTGCCTTTACTCTGGCCCCCTCCGGACACCTTTGTGGTTGAGCAGCGCGGGAATGAACTTGGTAAAATGTAACTCACATTTTACTCCCCCGCTCAAACCTTCCCTGGCTTTCCATCATGCCCTCCTGACCTGAGAGTGACCACACAACTCACCAGTCAAAATCGATCACTTTTGAAAATGGAAGTGTGCACCGTCCACCGGACAGCAAACATCAACCCGTGGGGTCCTTGGCAACAGGGCTTTGGGGTCACCCTAGTTACAGAGGGTCCTCCGGGTCTGACCCCGCTGCCGCCAGTCTCTCTCAGGCTTTTGCTCTACACCTGCACAGCCTTCTTGCTCCTCCTTGATTTTGGAGGGGAAAGGCTGGTTGTGGGACCATGGGGGCTGGACAAAGTCCTGGGGTGTCACCTGAGTAAGCTCCACTCACCTTGTGCCCCGGCACAGACAGATGCCTTAGGACTTGAGGGGGCCCTGCAGACCTGGCCAGAGTGTAGAGACACCTCCGCTTTCCCTATGTGGGGGTGCCGCTGACCTCAGTCATCCTGGTGCAGCCCTGCAGGGGGACAGGGCCCCAGTTCTGACGGAGCTTGAATTTACTCCCCGGCAGCATAGGCTCAGAGATGACATTTAAGTGACAACGGGATACATCTTTCACATTGATGTTTGTAGTCACAGAACACGCTTTTCTATTAATGGTGTGTAGAGCATCCTTGACCTCTGATATTAATTATTTATGGAACACAACAGACAACTCCATTTCTAAGCAGGGAAAGCTTATGAGACATTCTCTGACTGCAAAGGAGCAAAAGTAAAAGCACATCTTTAAAAAGGATAACTGCAAATATTCACTGCAAGGATGGAAGTTCAAGGCAGGCTTCAACAGCGTCCCGCAGATAGCTCTCGAGGAAATAGAGGCAACTCGCTGCTGAAAAGTCACAAAACACACAAGGAAAAAAGCACTGTGAGTGACAGCCATTGGAAACACAGACAACAAAACCATGTCTGGAAAACTGCAGACATTGGCGTTATGAGACAGATGAGATAACTATGTTTTATGTGTTTAAAGAAATAGAAGAAGCTTAAAACTTTGAGCAGGGAACAAGAGACTACAAAGTATGGTCAAATAGGGGCGCCTGGGTGGCTCAGTTGGTTAAGCATCTGACCTCAGCTCAGCTCATGATCTCACGGTTCTTGGGTTCGAGCCCCACGTCGGGCTCTGTGCTGACAACTCAGAGCCTGGAGCTGCTTCTGATTCTGTGTCTCCCTCTCTCTCTGACCCTCCCCTGCCAGGTAAGACATTGACAATATGATGATTTGCTATTTTGATAACCATAAAACACCATTGTTGGCTGAACAGGGGATTAAATACATGACCGAAGAGAGAAGTAACAACATGATGAATTGGGGGCACCCTGGGCCTGGTTTTCGCCCTGCAGCGCCCTGTGCCTGCAGGAGCTCAGGGGCCTGATGTTGCTGGGAGGTGTCTGACTTTCCCAGGGTACCCTGAATTGATAGTTGGCTAACTTGGGCCTGTCATTCGTATTTTTTGAGGCTTTTAAAGCCATTAAGGAAAGTCCACTAACCCCACCCCCACCACAGAGAGCCCTGCTTCACCTTCCCTGCACCTCCTGTGCCACACCCTAATCTGCCCCCCCTCCAGTCACTGTCACTGTGCTTGCTACAGGCCAAGGCTCACCAGCAGCGACATGGTCCTCCCAGTGGGGCCTGAGGGCGTGTGGTCTACCTGAGCTTCCTACCCCGAAGGTCTGCTCCTTAGGGTCACCTCTCCTAATTCGGGTCCTCTCCTAAAGAGAATCTATGACATGGGACATGGTCTTGTGGGCAAATGTTTTATTTTTGAAAGTGACCTCGGAGATCAGGAATGGGGACACTGGGGAAAAACAGGGAAGTGGGGAGACCCCATGCCAGAGCGTGTCCTTGACTCACCACTGCTGTAGGAGTGCTCTAGGGGACGGTGCGCCCCGGGGACGGCGCGCCCTGGGGATGGTGTGCCCTGGGGGACAGTGTGTGTCCTGCCTCAGCATCATCCCCTGGTGCGCAGTAGCAAGGGGCGCATGCGCCTGCTGACACCCGTTCCTCATTGTTCCAGGGCTGCCTGCGAACTCCCTCCGTTTTCCAGGTTTGCACGGCTCGGTTGACCTCCAGGAGCATGGGGGCGGCGGCAGCGGAGAGCCCAGAGCAGACAGCAGGGAGTGTGGGGTGCTGCTGAGGCCAGGGGGAGCCAGGCTCTGTGGCCACGACTACAGCAAAAACGGTGGACCCCCAGCCTATGAGAACAGGGCGTAAAAGGCAGTTGACTCCATTCTAATAGTTTGAAAATGCCTCATTTGGGGGGTGCAGGGGGTGGGGAACACACTATCTGCAAACAGTGGTGAGTACATTGATCATTTCCTTTTTTCTTATTGCTTCAGCTAGACTCCAATAATCCGTGTTGAACCACAGAGTTCTACCAGAAATGCCCTTACAACGCACCATTAATATGATGTATCTACTTTTGTCCTGGAACTGGTATCCTTTATCAGAAAAAGGACAATTTAGTCTATTTATTCCTTAGAGCTTGTTGGGAAAGTCTACTGGGATTTTGTTGTTGTTCTCTGATAAATTTATAGTTTTTTCTCCTTTAATTCTATTGATTTTATGACTCATAGTTGATAGATTTCCTATCAATGAGTCGTTCTGCTTCTCACTTCATCTCTCACCCCTCCTCTCTCTGCTGCCTCTAGACAAAGTAATGACCCTCTCACTGCTCCTGTAGTATGCCGAGCCGCGTTTCTTCCCAGAACCTTCGTGTTTGCTGTTCCCTCCGCCCGGAATGCTGTTCCCTCAGATGTCTGCATAGCTCACTCTGTCATTTTAGTTAGGTGTTTTGCTCGAGTGTCACTTACTTAAAGGTGTCCTCCCTTACCTTTAGGAGTGGAATCATTGTCATTTGTTGAATTTCCAGCCCTCTGTACTTCAGAGTGTGACCTCATTTGGAAACAGGGTTGATGCCCGTGTAATCAGGTAAGGGGGGGTCCCACCGGAGTACGGACAGTCCCTCATCCAAGCCAGCGCCCTTCTGAAAGGGGCCACATGCACACAGGAAGATGCCGTCAAAGATGAGGTCAGAGGTCAGGCTGGTGTTTCTACGAGCCAATCATCGGAAGCTAAGGAAGAGGGGCCCGGACCAGACTCTCGACCCGCAGCCCATGGAGGGAACCACCCCGCTGACAGCTTGATCCGGGACTTCCAGCCTCTAGACTTTCTGGGGTCTCCCATTCACCGTCTCACCTCCCGAAGGTCCCACCTCATACCACACTCGGGGGGTTACTTTTCCATATACGAATGGAGGGGCACCCGTTACGCTCCGTGAAATCATGTGCTTCTCGTCTCCCTCCTCCCTAACTCCCCGGACGCCGCGCACTGCCGCCCCCCGGGTGCCCACCAGTGTCTCCCGCATGGGTGGCACCCTCCGTAACTACCCATGAGACGTTTTCCCAGCACAACCGAGGAAGGCGGGAGCTGTGCCAGCAGAGTGTGAATTTTGCATTTCGTGTGATTTCATCTGCAAGGTAAACACAGAAACCGGCCCCGGCTGGACCGAGGTGTGTGGGAGTCCACGGAACACACGTGCTCCCCTCACCCATCCCCCAGAAGCCTCGTGACCTCCTGCTGAGAGCGCACCGCCCCCATGGGTGTGACAGCTGTCCCGGCTCCGGCCCCCGACAAGCTGCACCGTCCCGTGTCCACTTCTCTTTGGGCCTTTGAGATAAAGGGCCACATTTCTTATAGTACTCATGTATTTATTTTTTCATTTAAATTTATTTTTATTTTTTATATTTTTATTTCTAGTTTATTGTCAAGTTGGTTTCCATGTACTCATGTATTTAAAATAACAACTTAACTTATTCAACTGTGCTATCCTTTTTATTAGGTTCCTATCTGTGTTTAATGCATTGCTGATGAAATATTTTGAGTGTCCTGCCCCAACTCCATTTTCCCCTCGAGTGCCGTGATTTTTACTGTGCGACTTTGCATGGCACCCTGAATTTTATGAAACTGTATGATGCAAGCCAGCAAAATGGACCCCATTTGTTGAACAGTTGAATAAACGTTTGCCTTTCTGAATTAGGCCCTAAGTTATCCTGGTATATGACTTTCTCACTATACTAATATATTTGCTAATTGCTTGTTGAGGCTGTCTGTGTCCAAAAGGCTGTGGGCCATGGCGTAGACCATCACAGGGGTTAATGTAGGGATGTGAAGGAGCCCAGTCAATGACACTTTCATTATTCCTGCCCAAGACCCAGACACTTGAGAGACAAGACAAAGGGACTCGGAAATATGTAAATAAAATTATTACCTTATCACAGAGGAGGTCTGAGTTGGAGCGGGTGACTTTGGAGGGCTGCACCACAGACGGTCCTAATCCTAGATCCCACGTTTAGACTCACCTGCCCAGTGGTGGGCAAACCAGTAAATCCACTGTCCAAGTCCAGAGGGAGCCGCCGCCCTGACATTTGTGGCAGGAGACTGCAGAGCACACTTCATGCCACCCCGGCCTGTCTCATGGTCTCAGCCTGTGGTGCTAGCAAGTCTTAAACCCTCTGAGCCTTAGGGCCCTAACCCACAGAGACTCTCTCTGACCTCCAGGTCTCTTCCCAGTTGGGAGGAACTGGGATCCTAGTGCCTCTAGGCAGAGGAGGAACACCATTCCTGGGGCCCAAGCAGAGGCAGAGAACAACTGTGCAAACCTCCCGGGGTGGGAAGCAAACAACAGAGCCCTCTGAGAGCTACTGGAAATACCGCAAACACCCTTGGACGGTCTCTGCCAGCAAGTGTGAGAGCGAGGACGAATGCGCACGCACTCAGCCCAAAGCCCAGCCAGCAGATCCAGCAGGCGACATAACTGGGAAGAATCTTCGAGACTAGAAATTCTGAATGAACTGTTACAAAACGCCTTCTTGCAGAGCTGGAATGTTGGAAAAAAGGAAATGCCCCAAACAGAGGAGCCACCGAAAACCAAAGCGGGAGCGGTAAGCAGCCTCCCTGGGGAAGTCACAATCTCCGTCATCAAGGGTTTGGGGCGTCATGGAGACGGAGGGCAAGACTTTGATCCTGTATAAGGTTCCCGGTTAGAAGCAGGACCCCGACACGAGCTGCACATCCTAGAAGGGCTGTATCCTCAGTGAATGACTGATTTTGAACGTTTTCCAACTATCCACAAAAGCAGATGAGAAAAATTATCCCGTCCAGTATTTTTAAAAAATTTTTTAATGTTTTTATTTTTGAGAGAGAGAGAGAGAGAAAGAGAGAGAGAGAGCGATAGTGGGGACAAGGCAGAGAGAGGAGAGAGAGAGGAAGACACAGAATCCAAAGCAGGTTCCAGGCTGAGCTGTCAGCAGAGCCCGGAGCGGGGCTCAAACTCATGAACTGCAAGATCATGACCTGAGCTGAAGTCAGATGTCTGCTCAACCAACTGAGCCCCCCAGGCTCCTTCCTATTCAGGATTCTTTCGAGGACAAAAGTAAAAGATCTTCCCAGGGCACCTGGGGGGCTCAGTTGGTTGAGCATCCAACATTGGCTCAGGTCATGGTCTCATGGTTCGTGAGTTCCAGCCCCGCGTTGGGCTCTGGGCTGACGGCTTGGAGCCTGGAGCCTGCTTCTGATTCTGTGTCTCCCTCTCTCTGCCCTTCCCCTGCGCTCTCTCTCTCTCTCTCTCTCAAAAATAAACATTAAAAAATTTTTTTTAAAAAGTAAAAGATCTTCCCTAAGATTTATAACAAGGGTCTGGTCCTCACGGAGGTTTGGTTTAAACCGAACATCCCTTTGAGGTCCTGTAAACCGGAAGCTGAAAAATGAACATTAAGTGAGCCCAGGTGGGTAGTTCCTTAGGACACCAGCAGCAATCAGCTCTGGCTTCTCTGGAGAGACACGCCTTGAGCCCACGCTTCCTGTCATCCTCCCAGACTAAACTCACAGCCCAAAGGTGCTGAACAGAGGAGGAGCAGGCGATCCCGAGCGGGGCCCACAGCACCCTACTTCTAGGCAGCAGGATTAGTAGAAGACATATGAGAAATGACCTTGAACACACATAAAAAGATGACAGATGTGAGAAGCAATTGTGACATTAAGTAAAAATACTGGCTTTTACAGAATCCTGGAGTTACTGGGGTCAGGGCCACAGACGTGCATGGATTTCAGTCTGTATGGAGATTTCTGTCTGTCTTGCAGGCCCTGCGCTGCTGGCCTCGCAGCGGGTGGGGCCGCTGGAGAAGGTCCCCCCCTGACAGCTGCCCCAGGGACCAGACCTGGACACTCCCACACGGTCCCCGATGACCATCTCCCCTGACTTCGCTTCTAGGATAAGAGGGGAGAGAACTGCGCCCC
>CM053560.1:1784446-1812810 GCA_028646485.1 Cryptoprocta ferox | reverse complement strand
CAGGCCTCGGGAGACACCTTCTCTCTGCAGACCCAGGCCCCAGGGCCTCAGGCCAGGAGCCGCCCCCACAGTATGTTTAGACTGACTCCCAGCCCAGTGAGGACCCCCCCACCCCAGCATGGGAATGAGGAGGGGGACAGGCCATGTCAGTGCCTGAGTCCCAGGCCACGCCTGCCCGGGTCCAGGCCAGGGGCCTCTGCACCCCCGGATGCAGATTCTGGCCACCAATGGCGGGGGGTGGGGGCTGTGCAGTGTGGGGAAAGCAGCTTCTCCTTCTGAGCTTCCCCAACACCCGAGAAAACCAGGCACCACGGTGGACGTGGTGGAGGTGTGGGGACTGAGGTAGCGGCAATGTCCCAGGAGGGGACTGTGACAGGTCACCAGGTATCTGGGCCTCAGTGTCCCCATCTCAGGCAAGATGGGCCACGTGGTACTTGGGTCAAGCTTAAGTTGACCTGCTGGGCGAGCTCTACCACCAACCCCGTCTCCTCCCTACGTGAAGGTAGCCCCTCACCTGGGGTGGCCCACAACCTCCAGGACCCACATCTGAATGCCACATGGGGCCCCTTAGCTCATCCACCACAGTGGCTGGACCCCAGGGTTCTCCCCAGAAAGGACATGGAGACAGGTTATGGGCAGGAAGGGGTGATCCAGGGGCACCATGGCGCAGGCAGGTCAGGGAGGGGAGGCAGGGCCTGGTCCTGGTCTGACCCCAGCATTGGGGGTCCTGCATCTACTCCTGGGAGAGAAGAGCCCACGGGTCCCCAACCCTTCCACTCTGTGACTTCAGATGAGGAAACTGAGGTTCAGAGAGGGACAGGTGGTTGCTGAGGGTCACAGGCACGAGGAAGGGGCAGGATCACAGAAGGCATGGCAAGGAGGGGTGGGGAGCCCTCATAGCTCAAAGGAGCGCCCGAGAACCCCACTACCATTGCAGCTTGGAGCCCCCGCCCAGTAGATTTTCCCTCAGAGCCACCCCCCACCTGGGCCGTCCTAGTCACAGCCATCCTGTCTCCAGGACAGAAAGGTGCCCACAGCCAGCAGGGACCGGGTTGGGGGTGGTGGTAGTGGGCTTATGCTGGGCAGGGACTGGGCTCCACCAGGAGACTGGGTTCATGGGACCTTCTTCAGAGTTCCCACAGGGTGAGACACCTCGCAGGACTGGTCTCTGGAGGGTGCGTCCAGGATAGAAGCATCGAGGGTCCCAGGCATGGAGCACCGAGTCTCAGGGGAGACATCGAGGTGAGGAATCCTGAGGGGTGCCCCGGAGCAGAGCCCGAGAGGGGTGGCGAGCAGACAGGAGGAGGGTGGAGACAAGTGGGGACAGCATTCGGAGGCAGGACCGCCAGCGACCACCAGAGGCTACAGACAGGGCCCCTGAGACCAGTGGATGTCCTTGCCAAAGTGCCAGAGAAGGGGAGGCAGGAGGAACCCCCAGATGGGAGGGCACGGCTCCAGCGCAGCCAGTGACCAGCCCAGCCCAGATGACAGAGGCAGGGCTCCTGCAAGGCCAAACCACCAGCGAATGAACACAGCTCGTGTACAGGAACACACGTTGTCCCAGAAATTACATCTGAACCCCGAAACACAGGGTCAGGCAGGAAACGGCCCAGCCTCAGGCTCAGGACAGTAAGAGGAGAGAACCTGCAGTTGTGAGCGGGACCTGGAAGGGACGGTTGGCGCCTTGGACCTGGGGGAAGGGGAAGAAGAGGAGCACAGACCTCCCGGGAACACCCCCAGGGTCCCCCCACCGCCCACAGCAGTAAATCAAGGTGCGGACCCCCTGTGACCATCATTGTGAGGACCTGGAGTCCTCAGCCATGGAAATCCCCATTTCATTGGCTCAGGCCAAACCAGACAGAAGTAATTGTTCCAGAGCCGCCCAGGGGCTTGTCATGTGCGGCCAGCATGGGGGTCCGGAGGTCCTCTGGGTCCCGGCAGAGGAGGGGCAAGCAGCGGTGGGGGGCGGGCCCAGCATCAAGACCGGAGGTGCAGCCCAGCAAGAGCACCCGCACGAGGACGGGAAGGACCGGCTCTGGAAAGTCGGCTCAACTCACCTGTTCAACAGGTTGCGGAACACGGAGACACGAAGTTCACAGAAGGTTCCTGGTGAAACCCAGCAGGCCCTGCCCAGCCCCTACAGCAAGTGGGGGGATCTAAGAAGTCAGAGAGCCTGTCCCCAAGCCAGTGGGTACTTTCCCTCCCAGCCACCTTCCCGCCCTGCCTGCGCTGCAGCGCCCAGTGCCCTGCTGGAGCCCTGAGCTCACTCAGTACCCTCCTCTGCCCCCCGGCTGGGCCTGGTCCACCCTCTGTGCACTTGGGGTGGGGGACCCAGGGATGGGAGAGAGCAGGGCCAGGCTCGGGGGACTTCCCACCTGAGCTGCATGGTGGCTTTCCTGCAGGCCAAGGACAGAGACCCACAGGATGTGCAGGGAGAGTCAGAAATGGGCTGGGGAGGCCATCACAGGCTCGGTGAGGGCTCCCACAGGCCTCCAGGTGGGGACCGGACCCCAGACACCATGCTCTGGAAGCTGAAGCCCAGGCTTCTAGAAATTGCAGTGAAGGGACCCCAGGAGGAGACTCTTGGAGCTGGGGGCCCAGTGCACCCACACGGCGCAGACCAGAGCTGGGCCCACTGGGCCGGGGAGCCCGGGGCATCCTCGGGGAGCCCTGAGCCCCCACACTGAGCTCCGTACCTCTCCCTCCCCGGGCCAGCATTGGGCCCGGACGGGGACAGGCTCACCACTGCTAAGGGAGTGCAGCTGTGAGGCCCAGGGAGGCCGGCCTTGGGGAGGTGGCTGGGCTCTGATGCCAGGGCCCTCTGCGCCAGGCCGGGTGCCAGGAGCAGGTGGTCCCCAGCTCCCCTTGCAGGTGCCACAGATGCAGACGACCTCGGCGGGTGGGGACAATCCCGGGACAGGCTGACCCTCCAGCCCCTGCCAGATTCACCAGGACCACAGTGGCTTCACGCCAGGGACCCTGCTGACAAGCTGTCTGCCCGCAGCTGCCGCCCTCCCCTCCCCCAGATTCAGGCTGGGTGAGGGGCTTCCTCTGACCTGCCCTCCAGCTCCTGTCCCTCCCTGGCTCTGTGGACCCCAAGGGCCTGCGGGGGAGGGCTCTGTCCTTGCCCTCCAAACGTTTGTGCTCTCCAGCAGGACCTGGGTGGTTCCTCACATCCACATCCCCGGTGATGCGGTGCCCGTGGTTCTGAGTCACTCCCTGAGGGTCGAGGCTCCACCGCCTCAAGGGCTTGTGGCCCAGGCTCTGTCCTGCCAAATCCTTCTCGAATCATGGAATCCAGTAGAGGTGACTCAGATGAGCCACCAGAATCCCTCCTTCCTTCTGAGACTACAGACCCTTAACCCCAGGCTTCCCTCGCTCCCGTTTGTGTCTCTGCATCCAGGTGAGTTTTAAGTGACATTCATGGGTGACATGGTGTTGGCATGGTGAGAGATCATGTCCCCCCAGACACCTCTTCTAGCTTTGGGCGCGACTGGGGCTTTGGTGCATCGGAATTGCCTGGAAAGACCCCTCCCACCTGCGCGCTCTCCTGGCCAGTGGACGAGCCAGAGTCGGATCGTGAGTCCTCCTACATCGCTTCACGAATTCTACATCTGGTGGTTTCCAGGGAGTTTTTTGCCTTTTTAGCAGCTTGAAATCACCATTTTGTGTCTCCCCCAGTCCCCGAGCCTCCTGCCACTAATTACTTCCCTCACCAAGTTCCTGACCGGAGTCACCCCGCTTTCCGTAGATGGTCACAGGGACCCCAGAAAGGTGGCTCCGCTGGGTCCTTCGCAGCCACCTGTGGCCATGACTCTGACGGGCTGTCCCTGGTCTTTGTCTCCTAAATGCTGAGGGGACACCCACGCGTCTTTCTGTTGTGCCTTTACCCGTCGGCTGTCCAAGGGAGAGACACACAGGTGCCGTGAAAGAGAATTGCGAAGGGAGAACACGCGGTGTAGACCCAGGAGGGCGGCCGCCCTGTTGGCCAGCGCTTTGCTCAGGAAGCCGTGCCGGGTGGGCTGTTAGGTGCTGAGGGGGCAGCTGACCCCAGGGAGGGAAGGCGGGGGCCTGGAGGGCGTTAGAAAGAGAAGCTGGTGCTGGTCTGGCTTTGCTGTTATTTCCCCGACTGCGCCACGAGCTCGAGCACATCTCACCGTGCTGGCCTTACTCCCTCTCAGCTGTGCCATAGGCCACAAGGTCAAGGCCAGATGGCATGGCTGTGGTTTAGACCCCTGACAGCATCCGGGGACGGCATCTGGGGATGGGGCAGTTCTACATGGAGCCATTCCGTAAAGGTGTGTGAGTCAGATTTTGAAAGTGAAGCGTAATGTAGTTGAAGAAATAGGTACAGACTATAAGTGCACAGCTGGAAACACGCTCCCAGAGCCAGCACCCATATGCCAGCCCCCCAGAAGTCCACTCGGTAACCCCTCTCCAGTCCTCCCCACAGGTAAGCCCCACGATTTCCTCTAACACCAGAATGAGACTCACCTGCTCGGCCTTCATCCCAGGGATGTACACGTTCCAACACGGATTCTTCATGTCTGGCGTCTCCTGGGGCTCAGCTGGCGGGACCCCGCAGGGGGCTGTGTGCGGCTGTCGCCCACCCATTCCCTTTGCCGAGCCGTATTCCCCGGTCCAGGGCTAGCAGATTTCTTGTCCGATCTACTGTTGATGGCCGTGAGTTTGCTCCGGTGAGGGCCCTTCTGAGGGTGCTGCTGGGGACGACCCTGACCCTGACCTTGGCAAACATGTGCACCCACTCTGTTTCCCCGACTAGGCGCAGGTGCACGGGGGCAGGGAGGGTTCACCCTGGACTAAATGCTGCTTGGACCCTTAACTTACATGCAAGTCCCCGAAGATCTCACTGTTTTCAGGTAACGTAACTGCCTCCCAGAACAACGATCAAGAAAATTCACAGACTATAAAAATATCCAGCACCAAAAAGGTAAACTCCTTATCCTCTGATTTCCCAGGATCAGGCATTCAACAAATAGGAAAAGAGAACCCATAAGGATAAGAGGAAGCAACCAGGTAAAACAGACCAATAATGACTCAGATGAAAGAGGGGATAAGGACATAATCGCATAAATGCAAATGGTCCAAACTCCCCGGTGAAATGGCAGAACTTGTCAGATTTGGTTAGGAAAAAAAACTGTATGCTCCCTATAAGAAACCCACTTTTTAAAAATTTTTTTTACATTTATTTATTTTTGAGAGACAGAGTACGAATGGGGAAGGGGCAGAGAGAGAAGGAGATGCAGAATCCGAAACAGGCTCCAGGCTCCGAGCTGTCAGCACAGAGCCTGACGCGGGGCTCCAACCCGCGAACCATGAGATCATGACCTGAGCCGAAGCCGGACACTCAACCGACTGAGCCCCCCAGGTGCCCCATAAGAAACCCACAATAAATATGAAGATAAAATAGCTAAAAGCAATAGGATGGAAAAAGATGTGCCACGTCAAACCAAAGGAAAGCTACATGGCTCTTATAACATCAGATAAAATAGATTCCAGAGAAAGGATTATTATCAGAGACAAGAGCAAAGAGGCCTATTAATCAAGAGAACATAACAATCCTAAACGTTTATGCATCTGTAAGAGTTTCAACATACTTGAAGCAAAACTGAGCCACAAAGAGAAATAGACACATCCCCACTCGCTCATTTCTGCCCATCTGACAGCCGTCCCCACCTCGCCCTGCTGGCGGTTTCGGGCTGGGACCGCAGGCCCCTTCTGTAGTCAGCCGGCGGCTTTCAGCCAGGTGCCTCGTCCCTTCGGTGAGGAAGAAATCCACCCCCCGCCCCGCACCCCAGAGCAGAGACTCCATTTCCTGCTGGGCTATATTCAATCCTGATTATCAGCCGGGACGTGGTAAGGCATGGCCTTAACGGACCTAGAGACCAGCATCGTCTTGCAAGTCACCTGGCTCAGGTGAGGGCTCTGTAGACTGTTGGGGAAAGGGGTGGCCTTGCTTCTGCAGCTGCAGGCTCACAGGGATCTGGGGTTGATGATTCTCAGGCTCCTCCTTCCAGAGACCCCATCCCGTCCCCAACAAGTCACTCAGCTCCTATCAGAGCCCCATCTTTGGTGTAAGAGACCTGTTGCATTTTCAGCTCTGCTGCCCTTAAGATCGGATCCTAGACTGACCTCCGGCATCCAGTCAAAGCACACGGGCGAGTGGGTTCTCACTCATTGGCAATTTGGGCTCATCCCATTGGGAACCCTTGGAAGGACCGTGTGGAATGTTCCAGAGAAACTAGGCTGCTCGCCGCCGCCGGACTCTCCTTGCCCATCTGTTGAGGGCACTTGGGAGCGAGTGTAAAAGCCTGGGGACATCCAGGGTGCCATGGACGTGGAGCAAGCACGTGCCATGGCACCTGAGAAGGCACGCAGGTGGTGAAGCAGAGACCGGCGAGCTGGGGTTCGAGCTGCCAAGAGGCAGGGCCCTCGGGTGGACTCGGCCAGCCCCGGGGGACTGTCCACGGAGGGGGTGAATGCAGAGGTGGCGATGGAAGTCTGAACATCTTGGTGGCAGCATTTCCTTAAGCATTGCTTTCCTGTGGCCGCAGCGGACTGGGCAGGCAACTCCGGCTTCGTGTGCTAAGCAAGGTGGCGGAGCCCCGAGGGAGCTGCGTTGCCTTGACGTCCACGTCGGGGCACCTGGGGTCTGGCATGGGGATGTCTGGGGGTGGGGGGGCTCTGAGAACTTGAACCCTGCCACTGGCAGATACAAGCCCCTCTCGTTTGGAAGAGGAGAGCAACCCCCCGGGGAGTGCGGGGGTCCTGCCCCCACCTCCGACAGGCATCTTAGATGATCACACCCATTCTCTCCACGCCTCATGACTTTAGACCAACAGCCAGAGTCAGGACAAATCAGTATCGTCTGGTCTCCACTCGAGGGGACTAACTTATCTGTGGAAGGAGTTGCAGCTTCTGGCAAATGTGTGGCCGCGGGGACTGGGGAGAGTCAGGTGGGGCTGGACCTGGGTGCTGGGGCCAAGGGCTGAGGCCGAGTGTAAAGTGGGTATGGGGCCTCCACTGACATAGGAGCAGCCCCTCGTGACCGTGTAACCGGCAAGGGCGCCTGATGCATTTCTGGAGGCTTGGCTGCACCGGTGGCCTGCTGTGCATGAGGCGGAGGCGGGAACCTCCCTGCACCGTCAGGAGGCTCAGGAAAGGGGGACTGTTAGGACAGTGACTCTGCTACCCAAAAGGTCCCGAAGGAGCCCCACTGAGGCCGCAAGGGACCCCCAGTGAGGAAGTCAGCATCTGCTGACAGATATGTCCAAGCTTGTATTTATGTCTTCAAGCACAGTTAGCACGTGCTCCGCAGTCTGCCCGATGCACGGGGTGGCCGAGAGCCCCGGTCTTTGCCCGCCTGCCTGCTGGCCCCAGTTCCTGCTGGCCCTCGCCCGCCCGTGGTTCCTCCGTCCTTGTGTGCTTGCTTGTTTTTGCATGTAGTTCATTGTCCTTCCCAAACTACTTGTAGGGGCCCCTGGGCGGCTCAGTCAGTTAAGGGTTCGACTCTTGATTTCGGCTCAGGCCATGATCCCAGGGTCGTGGGTTCAAGGCCTACATCGGGCTCCACTCTGAGTGTGGAGCCTGCTTAAGATTCTCTCTCTCACCCTCTCTCTCTCTCTCTCTCTCTCTCTCTCTCTCTCCCTTTCTGCCCATCCCCACCTCTGTCAGGTAATTTGACACCCAGAATGAAGACACTGTCCTCAGGAGAGGATCAGGGTTTGCTACCACCCAGCACAGTCTGGGACGATTTTCAATAACATGTATGGCCTGAGTCTTTTCTTTTGTTTTTATGTTGCTTGCTTACATAATGTGATTGGCACAGCACCCAGCACCCTCTCCCCATGGTCCAGCCCTGGGTCCAAGGGGGCAGAAAATGTGACCAGTCTGCTGGCTGTCCCAGGCGCTCTGCTTCCTCGGCCAAGCATGTCAGGACTTCCTGATCCTTCCCAGCCGTGGCCCCACCCTGCCAGGCAGAAACGACCCCAGGGACACAGTCCTGGTCTTGAGTCAAAGAAAAGAGGGCTTGCCGGGTGGAGAGAGGAAGAGGGGGGGCTGAGACCCTGAGCTCAGGAAGGAGGTGGCCTGGCCATTGCCTTCAGGAGGTGGCAGCACCGGGCAGGAGGGCCAGAGGACAGAGAGGAGGAGGATGAACAAGCCACTTCTTTCTTCAAACATGAGGGACGTGAGGCCCTCCTTTTGGACTCCAGGACCCTTGGCCTCCGCACAGCCACTAAATCCTGCTGGTCTAGGGACCAGGAGACAAAGGAAAGGAAGAAAGCCTTCCCACCCCAGCTTGTAAGGGGACAGCCCCTCCCCCAGGCTCACCCTGACCTGTGGGGCCTGAGCGGCAGACCCAGCCTCCCAGGGTGGGGGCGGGGGAGGTGCTCTGAGAACTCAAAGGACTCTTCTCGGGATGGGCCAGGATTGGAAGAAAGGCATGTGGGAGGTGGGTGTGCTCCTGATTGTTTGGGCCTCCCCACCAAGCTGAGGGTCTTCCTGGGGCAAGGACCCTGACCTGAGCAGTGTCCAAGGGAAGGACCAGACTGTGGCCTGTGGACAAAGCCTGCCGGAGTCGGGGACGGGGATGATCAGGGCTACAGGCTGAGTAAGTCCCAAGAAATAGAAATCACATAGGCAGCATTCTACGGTATCAGGCAAAGAAGCCAGCTCTTAAAAACACCTGGAAATTTAAAGTTAAAAACCCTTCAACATCTCTAGGGACAGAAAGGAAATACAGACCCAGAGGTGCCTGAGTTGCTCAGTTAAGCGTCCAACTCTTGGTTTCACCTCAGATCATGATCTCAGGGTTCATGGGTTCGAGCCCCACACTGGGCTCTGTGTTGACAGCATGGAGCCTGCTTGGGATTCTCTCTCTCCCTCTTTCTGCCCCTCCCCTGCTTGTGCATGCTCTCTCTCAAAATAAATAAATAAACATTTAAAAAAGGAACTACCCAAAACTGTGCATTTCTTTACAATATATAAAAATACTACCTATCTGAGCCCAGGGGATCTGCTAACACAGTGTTTAAATTCTTATACAAGGTCCGGTCCACAGCCCACAAGCACAGATGTGCAGGAGCTACTCTTTTAGGTTCCAGGAGGACAAAAAACAGGAAAAGGAGAAATGACAAGTGTCCGGGTGTGCAGACACCACTTAATTCTGACACTGCATCAGACAGTGGCTGGGGCTGCAGGAATCTTGAAGCTCTCCTCCCTCGAACATCTGGGGTTCACGCCAGCTGTTGGCTGGGTCCTCAGTTGGATTGCTGGCTGCGACACCTGCATGTGGCCTCCCACAAGGCCTGGCCTGCCTTATAGCTTGGTGGCTGGGTTCCAGGGTAAATGCCCCACTCATTCCTTCTGATAGAAAAGTCCAGACTTCAGAAGGATTGGCTTCCTCCTGAATATCAAGCTGTCATTTGTGAAGTGGCCACTGGGTGGGCACTGGGATCAGGGGCACCCAGATCCTTCACCTCAGGTGGGTGTGCCACACAACTTCCACAGCTCGAAGTCCCCTGAAGCCATGGCTCACCTCCACCTCCATTCAGGCCAGTCAGTGCTCTGCCAGGCCCTGGGGGGACAAAGACAAATGCAGCAGGTCCTCTGCCATCAAGTCACTTGCCAATCGACAGACAAGACAGCTCTTGACCAAAGGAAGACTGTGATGTTCATCTCAGGAAAGAAAATGAGCAACAGACTTGGTGGTCTAGGAGCTGGGCCTGGAAGGAGGAGAACTTTGACAGATGGGAAGGGCACTCTAGGTAGGTGGAACAGAACATGCAAAGATGTAGAGACAAACTGTGTGAACCATATGAATTTGTTATTTTTATTGAGGGAAAAATGACTAAATATCAATAATTTCATGTAAGTCAACACAGCAAACACAAGGGCAGAAGAAGAGCCCAGTGCTGCTGGATCAGTGGTTCTCAAAACACATTCAGTGGAATCCCAGGGACCTGAGAGTCTTCAGGGAAACTGTGAGGTCAAAACTCTTTTCATAGCCCCTTTCACTGAGTGGACATTTACACCAATGGCCCAAAAGCCATCATGGATAAAGCTTCTAGAACCTTGGCCCACACCAAAGCAGTGGCACCAAATTCTACGAGTGTCCTTCACCACCATGCACTCACAGAAAAAAATCCAGTTTCACTTTAAAATGTGCTGATAATAGAGAAAAATCGCTACTCTGATTAAATCTCAATTTGTGAGTACACAATTTTTTAATATCCTACATGAAGAAATACACAGTTCTTAAGGTATGTAAGTTCATACCTAGCCCTTGTATTGCACAGTGAAAGACAATGGCTGTCCTGAGGAAAAGCACCTGTGCAATTGACATTTCAGTTACAAGCTGAACTAGCCACTTGTTTAATTGAATACCACTTTTACTTGAAAGAATGACCCATGGACAGACTGTTCAGTTGTTGATGGCATTTTCTTGGAAATGAATGATGTGAGCTGGCCACTTCAGGGTAAACAACTGACAGTATTTGTTGCCAATGATAAAATTTTGAACTCTCGAGCAAAAATTAGGATTTTAGAAAACTTGTGTCTTCCACTGTGAGCCTGAGATTACCAACAACTACAGACTTTCCTGATGAAACTGATAGCAATGTTAACAAAGGTTATGGACAAGGTCTTATGGATCTTGGATCCGGCCTTTGGACAAATCCATAACAATGGTTATGGATCAGGCCTTATGGACAAGTCTGAGAAGACATGTTGACATCTACATCTGCATCACTCTGTGAATGTGGGTTTGCCAGGTGACAAATACTCGATGCTACAAAATCACATATGGGTAGAAGAGCCATTTCCAAGTGCAAGGTAGACCAAGGGATTTTACTACAACAGAGCATGCAAATTTTGTAAAATTCATCAAGCTGGTTTCTACATCCTAATCTTTAATAAAACACAGTGTGGTAGCAAAGCAGACTGGCCACAATTTCCTAAAAGAGGCATTAAAACACCCTCTCTTTCCCCAACTGTAACTGGTCTGTGAGCGGCTGGGACCTTCCTCACATACTTCAGCCAAAACATGTCACAACCAATTGAACACAGCAGCCAATAAATGAGGATCTATCTACCTGTCTCCTAATAAGCCAGACAAAGATTTTCCAAAAATATAAGACAATGACCCCCATATTGTCAACTTTGTGGTTATTATTGCAGAAAATACTTAATTTCTTCATTTAAAAAATCATTATTTGCCATGTTAACATGTTATGGGTTTATTATTATTTTTAAATATATATATTCATATATCCAAATTAGTTTATTTTATATAAATGCTAATTTATTTTCAGGTCTATATACTAGCATATAAATAATATATTGTCATTTACTTCATTTATAGTGATTTAATGAATACTAATTTTCTATTTTAGTGAATTACTATTATTTTTACCAATATTATAGATGAATTACTACATATTTCTTGGTTTTAATTTCTAATATGGTAACTCTTAGATATAACCACATAAGCTACACTATGTAAGTTCGGTAACTATTCAGAGGAAAGGGGTCCTGAGATCAAGACATTTGAGAACGGCTGGCCTGGGGCACAAGGTGCAGGACCCAGGCTGGCAGAGCAACGTCTGCTACAGCAACTGGACCTGGCTCCAGCCGTGCCATTCGACCTGGTTCCCTCTGCACCCCCGAAGCCATGGCCCTGGCCACCCCGCCCAGGGCTGGACCCTGCCCCATTGTCTCCCCTGGAGGAGTGCTCTGGAGCCTTGCACCTTTGGTCACCTGGTGCAGAGCTGGGGGGCATCAGCAGCAGCGGCAGTAGCAGCAGCAGCAGTGTCTTCCCTTGACCTCCACCTCCAAGTCCTCAGAACTGCGGGGAGAGAGGAGAGAGCTTCTGCGCCCCTGTGAGCCTCCGGGTCTGCGCCCCTGTGACCACGCGGTCTGTGCACGCAGGAGTGCACACGAATGAAGTCCAGAGCAGTGTCTTCCAGGGAGGCTGGGACACTAGGACATTCCCCACGTCTCCACCCGCCCTTCCCTCTGGGGACCCCCAGACGACCTACCAGGGAGCCCTGGGAACTCTGGGAACAGGGCAGCATGGGAGCGCTCTGGGGGTGCTCCCCAGTCAAGCCTGGCGGCAGGGGGCTGGGAGACCAGCCTCCCTTAAGACCCCAGGCGGGTGATGGTCCTGCACTGCCTGCCGTGTTTTGCTGGGGACTCTGGGCAAGTCCTTGCCAAGACCCCCTTGTTCTCAGGCCTCAGTTTCCCTATCTGGGAATAGGGGTCAATGAGCTATGAGACTCCAACTTAGGGTTCTCAGCCTCTGGCAGCTACCAACCCTCCGTACCTGGGGGTCTCTGCTTTGGTGCGGCTTTGCCCCCACCCAGGCCCCTGGCAGCACCCCATCTCTGCAGGCTCACCCTTCCCTGCTCTACCACCCCCCTCCCCAGCCTCTTATTCTCCTTCCTACCTCAGATAATCCGGGAACCTGCCCCTGAAGGAGGCCAGCCAATCCTCCAGAGTCTCCCTGCCCTCGTTCTCGCTGAGCTGGAAGATCGCCATGATGGGTTCCTGTAGGATGGCCGAGTCGGGACCCTGCAGGCAGCGCAGGTGGGTGAGCGCCTCCTCTCTCAGGAGGACCCATTCTCCTCACCCACCTGCAGGCCCATAGCCCCGGTCTGCCCCTCAGGCCCCAGGGCGGGCGCGGCTGGTCAGAGATGCCTGGTTCTGCCCAAGTTACCTCCTGAGCTCCCCACAGGCTGCCCTGGGGAGGCCTGCCTCCCCCTCAGCTTGCACATCCCACCCCTATCTCACAGCGTCGCCGAGGAAGCAGGTGGCCCCCGCCTTGTGTGTGGGATTCGAGGCCCGGTGCTGGCAGGTCTGAGTGTGGTTTGGGTGAGGACAACACACCCGGCCCAGGCAGGGGCCCAGGAGGGATGAGAACTAGAAAGGGAGAGCGAAGCCCCCCCTCCCCCAGCACTTGGCTTTCCCAGGGGTCCACGGCTCACCTCGTACTTCCTGAAGGTGTCGTCCAACCTCCTGATGTCTGTCTCCACCTGAGGCCTGAGGCTGTCCCACTTCCTGGGCGCCAGCGTCCTGAGGTGGGTGGCCAGGGCCTGGACGTACTCCCCAAAGATCACCATGTGCAAACTTCGCATAATGCTCTGCTCCCCAAAAAAGGCAAGATAGAGAGGCCCGAGTGTCCCAGGACACGGTCTCGCCGGCCTGGTGCACCCTCGGGGACTGGGGGTGGGGGGATGCTACTCAAACTCCTCCAGCATGGGTCTGTTGGGGGCCTGTCCCCACCAGATGTCCCCTGTCCATCAGGTTTCAGGGGTGCTTGTTTCAGCTTCTCGGGGTAACTGGCAGCAAGTCAGTCGCCCCCAAACCTGCTGCCTACCTCATACATGGGAGTGGAGTGCATGCTGGGATAGCCCTCCAGGCCCTGCCACAGAGACTGCAGAGAGCAGACCAGATCCTTGTCCTTCCTCCCGAAGTGGTCCCCCAGCAGACTCTGAGGACAGGAGAGCCCGACGTCACGGAGCCCGAGCTTGCCGGCTGGCTGTGCTCTCTCCCACCCTTCCCCCTTCCCTGCCTCCTCCAGCCTCGAGCCCCCGCCTCTCCCTACCGAGGGCACAGTCCTGGGCCAGAAGCTCGCCCACTGTCTGTCCCGAAGCTCTGTCCACCCTCCTCCTTTCAGACTGCAGCTCTTGACCTGAGCTCTTCCCTGGAGCCTTCCCGAGTCCCCCGGGTCTCTCCCTTCTCCCTTGGTCCCCACAGGACTGACCTGGTACCAGACCTCGATGATGCCTTCCCTCCAGATCAGACTCCCGAGACACAGGACAGGGCCTGCTCGATTCTCGGTGGACGCCAGAGAGGATGGGCAGAGGGTCAAATCCTGCCTACTTGGTGTTTTACCAGGGGGCCTGAGCAAGTCCCATTCCCGCTACACCGCAGCCCTCCGGCCCCCCTCTGCATGATGCAACCTCGTCGGCACCATCCATAAAACATGATGCCAAGTCCAATCCATGAGCTCTGCCTGCCTGGGGCTCTGCGTGGAGAAGGACCCCAGGGCTCCGAATGGGCCAGAGCAGAACAGAATGCTGGGATTGATTAGCAATGTCTGCCACAGCCCAGGGAGAGGCAAGGGCAGGATGTTGGCTATCCTGGGAGGACATGACCTCTCTGGGTCTTCCCAGGTGCTCAACTCTGCAGAAAATCCAAGGGCAGTTGTCTCAGGAGCCGGTACCCACGGGGCAAAATTAATCACTGGCTAGAGCTGCAGGAATGGAGACCGCACACCAATACTGCCCATCTTCCACCCAGGAGGCCCCCATGAGGACAGGGCCCTGAGCCCCTAATTTGAACAGAAAATTCCCTCCTGTGGTTTCCACATCCTAGGAGGCCACCTTGCCCTCTCAGGGCTTCGGCTCCAGGGTCAACCTCTGGGCATCCTCAGGGACCTCATCCTTCGGTGTGGCAGCCACAGCTCAGGGAAGACAAAGCCAGGCAGGCACAGAGGCTCTGGGACACAGTGAAGGGACTTCCCCTGCCTGAGAACGCAGCCAGGTCAGAGCCAGGGTAGGGGGTGGGGGGAGTCGGTGTCAGGCCTCAGCTGGCCTGGCTGGAGAGCAATTTCACAGGTGGAGAAAGGAAGAGGCAGTTCTGGCCAGAGGGGACAGAGGGAGGTACCCTCGGTGAGGAGGGGGCCAGGCCTCATAAAGTAGCAGGGAGGCCAAGCTAAGCCCACTCACCCAGATGGGACCCCTCCCTCAGGTCAGACAGGAAGCTGGCCCTGCCCCTCTGCTGCAGACAGAAGTGGGGGGCCTGACCAGGAACATCTCCAGCCCAGGGGGTCACGGTTGCCACGTCCCTCCCAGCAAAGGCTCTGCTGGGCCGGGCGGAAGTCCAGGGAGACACAGGCAGGCACCTCCTGCCCAGGTTCTCTGGGGGCAGAAGAGAACCCACGCCAGGGCTGGTGCGGGGGTGGCGTCACCTGGCACAGGGCTCTGACTCTACGCAGGAGGTGGTCCTGGCTGTGGCCCTCAATGACGTGGATGTCTTCCTGCACAGCGGGGCCCAGGTCTTCCGGTGGAACATGTGCCTGGCTCAGCTCCTGCCACGTTTTCCTGTTGGGGCAACCAAAGGGGGTCCATGGGGTCTGGCCCAGAGCCCTGCCACAACCCCAAAGTTGCAGCACACCGGCCACCAGGTGTCCCTCTGTGCACCCTGGGACAGACGGGAGGCAGATGCTTGTCTATCCCATCCCACTGTTGTTTCTGTCTGTATTTACAGACTGTTGTTGCCTTAAAAATGCAAAAGGTACAGTGGAAAGCTCCTCTCCCGGAGGCAGGCGGTGCTGTGGGTGCTGGTGTTTCCCTACGAAATGATGCAATCCTATACTCAGGTGGGGGTGTTCTTCCCCACTTTTTTCACAGATGGCAGCAAATCTGCGGTCCCCACGAATCGTCCGGCTGCCGAGCCTGCCTGAGCCCGCCGGCCCCGCCCACCGACCCCGCCCACACCCGGACCACGCCCCCACGCACCTGAGGATGCAGCAGTTTCCCAGCACGTGCACCTCGGGGAAGGTCCTGGCAGTGGCGTTCTGCTGCAGGAAGCGGACAGCCTCGGCCTGGTACCTGTGGTGGGAAGGTGGAGATGGAGCCCCGCCCACCAGCCGCAGCCCCGCCCACCAGCCGCAGCCCCACAGGCCGGGTCCCTTATCGGCTTAACTGCCGCTTCCTTCCCAGAACCACAGATGTGGGTGGCAGTGACAAGGCAGCCAGGATTACTTGGGCGGGCTCTGTGCCAGACCCCGCAGCCAGATGCTTCCTAAAGACATTTTCATTGAACGCTCTCCATGACCATTTGCGGTAGATGCTTGAGAACAGGATGGGAATGTTTTTTTCCTGTGGCCTTGGAACTGCAGCTAATGCTGTATTTGAGAAGCACTCCCTCCCCGGCTGGTGAAAGAAGACACAGGCAGAGGAGGCAGTGCTCCTGGCCCCGGGCTGGAGCTGCCCCCCTCCAAGTCCTGGGACCATCGGGGGAGGCCTGGGGGTGCTCTCAAGAAGGGGAGGCTGGCACCCCACGCCTGGGCTGGGCCACTGAAGCTGCTCCAAAGCAGAGAGCAGGGAGAGGCTGGGGGACAGCACACACCCCCTGCTCCCCAAAGGCAGGAAAGAAGGGGTGCCCTCATGTGTCTGAGTCCCTGGAACACAGATCAAACACAGCAACATTTTCTTAAACATTTAAAACCTGGCTGATTTCACCTAAAAATCCACATCCCTGGCCTCTCTTGAGTAACCTGCCTCACGTTCGCCCTTTATGGAGCCTGGCCCAGCTGAACACAGCCCCCGAAGGCCCCAGCGAAAGGAGCCTCGTGGTGTGGTCTACACGGCGCTTTGTCCAAGACATGCTTCTTACTCACAGGGGCCCAAGGACCCTGCAACACTGAGCCTCGCCCCAGCCCATCAGGAAAGAGGCAGAGTTCCCACCCAAACGCTGAGGCTGGGGCAGAGCTGGGTGTGCGACTCAGGCGTCTGACGGGCGGTGAAGAGCAGGGGAAATGGGGACACAGGTAGTCTACCGGTCCCTGGCCAAGATCAGTTTTTTTAATGTTTATTTATTTTTTGGGGTGGGGAAGGAGCGGAGAGAGGGGGAGGGAAGGAGAGAGAGAATCCCAAGCAGGCTCCACGCTCAGTGAGGAGCCCAATGCAAGTCTCGATCCCACGAAATAACGAGATCATGACCTGAGCCAAGATCAAGAGTCACTCAACCAGCTGAGCCATACAAGTGCCCCCAAGATAATATTTTGATGAAATATTTTAAAAAATCAAAATCAATCCTAAACATCCATGATGAGCAAAACACCAAGTTCTAAATAAAGACAGAATTCCACCTTCCATGTTCATGACTGCCCTGCGGGGCTTCCCGTTCCTCCCAGTCCTGCCGTCCAGTACGGGAGCCCAGCTCCAGGTGGTGTTTAAAGGTCAATTAGCTAAAATTAAATAAAATTTAACATGGAACTGACTTGGCAGCCACAGGAGGCCCGAGCCACCATGTCAGAAGGTGCCACAATGGCACATTTCCACAGTCACACAGGGGCCACCGCCAGAGCCAGGCGGGAGAAAGAGCGGGCCAGACTGGGGGTACCCGAAGCCAATGCAACCCCTTTCCCTGCTCCGGGCACTGGCCAAGCACCTGGTGGCCGGCGGTCGGAGTCTCGGTTAGCACTCTAACTGGGGTTAGGTGGACCCAGCCACCCATCCCTCCTTCTCTAGGCAACGACCACCTTTTCACTGACCTTTTCGGAAACTTTGAAAATGTTTTCAGAACCATGGCTTGAACGTGGCTGGTGATCGGTAGTCCAATGGGCTGTACTGCTTTTATGGTTTCTTCCAGCAGCTGCCAGTCAAAGCAAGTGGGCTCTTGGTGGGGGGGGACCCAGGGACCAATCACACAGCCAGTGGACCCTGGGAGAATGTGTTCCCCCCCCCAACTCTGTGCCTATTACAGCTGTCATTACAGGAAGGGCTGGCGTGCAGGGGCTGCCCCCACACCCCCCGCCTCACTGCTTGCTGCCAATGGCACTGAGCAGACACCTCCCACAGGCCCTCACTACTCCTCCTGGCCCCACCTGTCTTGCCAGTCCTCTCTCCCTCGAATCCTCCACTGTGTCCTGCAGTCAGCCAGCCTGCAGGACATCCCCCTGCCCACGCATGGCTAGGCTTCTCCTGTCTGGGCCAGAGGCTGCCTCGGCTCCCCTGAAGCTGCCAGGTCCCCACCCAACACTCTGAACAGGGCTTCTTGGCATAAAGGCCTTGAGGATGCATAACATCTCCTCCTTTTCTCCCTCCAACTCTGAGCAGTCAAGAGAAGTAACAGAAACTCCCAGCACCAGATCTAAAAACAAAAAGCCCCTCCCCCTCCCCCTCCCCCCACACAGTGGCCTCTCCTCCGAGGCCAAACCTCCTTCACCCCTGTGGCTGCTTGACCCTCTCATCGAGGCGTCCTCAGACACTGGTCTCCTGACAGGCCCTACCTGAGGCCCATGAGCCGAGACCTTCCAGGAAGAGGCCTCTCCCCTCAGCATATGCCCTGCAGCCCCACACTGGGACCCCATCTGCCTGTGCCCACCGCCCTCAGTCACTGACGCGGTCCTTGCCGCACATGCGCCCGACCGCCCGTCAGTCATCACCCCCCAGCGCCCCATCCTTCCAGCCCCCTCCCTACCAGGCGGGGTGCTCAGGAAGGGGCCAGGGGCCCACGTGGTGGCGGGAAAGACACTGACTGGTGAGTACCTGGAAGATCTCAAGGAACGTTGGGTAGGAGAACTGGGCCCGCTTTTCCCGGTCGCAGATCAGGACTTTTTCCAGAGCCGCCTCCAGCTCTTCCTGCCCAGAAAACAGTAAAAGAACTTCGATCCCCATGTTCTCCTCCAGGGCACAGAGGTTCGGCCCCAGCTGAGGACAGGAGAGCAAGTTAGAACCAGAACCCACCCGGGAACCCCCCTGACCAGCGGCCTGAAATCCCCCCACCCCCGGCCCCACTTCTGAGTAAACCTCTCCTTCCCAGCCTCTGGCCCGCTGTGCATCGTGGGTGGCCTGTGAAGCACCCTCGAGATACACCCTCCTCTTTGCTCCTGGCGAGGCCATCGCTCCCATCCCCATGCACTCATTTACCCGGGGTGGGGATGGGAGCTACCTCTCCTGGGGGCACCAGGGTCCAGAGACACACAGCCTGGGGACACACAGGCCATGGACCACTGGGGACCAGGTTGCACCAGGGAGCCCCGGGGCCCTGGAGACCAGCTCCTGGCCAGAAACCTGAGTGTGACCTCTCAGGCCCGACTCCAGGCATGACAGAGGCTGTCCCTGACAGGTTCCCAGGGGACGCTGCCCTCTTCACCCGGGCTCGGCCAACACAAGGCGGTGGGGAGAGGGGGGACTCAGGTGGGCTGCCCGTGCCCCCACTCAGGTCTCACTCCTAGCCCAGGCACCTCCATCTGGAGGCCTGCTTATTGGGGGCCCTTGGCAGTCCATGGCCTTCTCTGCAGAAAGGGACAGCCTAGAAGCTGATTTTCTCCACCAACTCAGCACTCGGTACTTTTGCACTCCTAGCCCTGCAGGAAGCTCGTGTCTGGCTGCCTGGACAGGAAGAGGATCCTAATGCCACTTCCGGTGGATGCTAGGCCTCGCCTGGCATGGGCTCCGGGCATCACACCTCTCGCTGACCTCCCCGCACTACAGCCCGGAGGGCCTCACCGTTACTTGCATTCTGGCTGCCTGTCTGAACTGACCACTCAACACAGCACCACAGCCCTTGACAAGCCGGAGCATGGAAGAGCAAGGAACGATAAACCATGTCTTCCTTAATGCGGCCGAGGCTGTGACTCCACAGTTTCAGGGAGAGCCATGAAGGACAAGGGGCCTCGAAACTCAGAGCCCTGAGTTTGCAGGTAAGGAAAAGGCTAGGCACTTATATATACCAGTTACTGGAAATTTCTTGTTAAACCAATACCAATTCTCTACTTCACGGTCGTAAAGCTTAGTTCCTCAGTCTGTTAGCTGAGAAAGGCAGAGGGCTTTGCTGCACCCCAACATCTCCTCCATGGGGTTCCCGTGACTCTTGACTTGTCTGTGCCAAGACCGGAAATGCCGTTATGGGAAATCACGTTTGTTAAAATCAATCCTAGGGGCGCCTGGGTGGCTCAGTCGGTTAAGCATCCGACTTCGGCTCAGGTCATGATCTCGCGGTTCGTGAGTTCGAGCCCCGCGTCGGGCTTGTGCTGACAGCTCAGAGTCTGGAGCCTGCTTCGGATTCTGTGTGTGTGTCTCTCTCTCTGCCCCTCCCCTGCTTGCACTCTCTCTATCTCTCTGAAAAATAAATAAACCTTAAAAAAAGGCAGGGGGAATGATCCTAGGGGCGCCTGGGTGGCTCAGTCGGTTGCACGTCTGACTTCAGTTTAGGTCATGATCTCAAGGTTTGTGAGTTCCAGCTCCGCCTCAGGCCCTCTGCTGTCAGCTCACAGCCCGCTTAGATCCTGTCTCCTTCTTTCTCTGCACCTCCCCACCTACACTCTCTCTCAAAAATGAATAAACATTAAAACAAAACAAAACAAAAGATCATAGCAGGAAATTGTGATGTCCCCTCAAGTCCTCTCTGTCTGCCAAAGATTAACCGTATGCACCCACCTCGGGGTGGCCGGCTTTCCACCCAAGCCTCACTGGCCCCTCTCTGTAGCCCCCAGTGTGGAAGAGGCCAGACTGCACTCACTGGTCAAGGCAGCGACGTCTGGCCGTGTTCTCTGTCTCTGGGCCCGAGGTACACCTCACACCTCAGACCTACGGCACGCGGTTACTTCGCACATGACAGTGCTCAAGGGCCAGAATCGGCTCGGCACCACCCCCGCAGCCCTAGGAGTGGACTGGGGCTCTGGCTCAAGCCCACCCCCCGGGGCCCACCCTGGCCCATCCCCTTTCCTGCTGTCCCCCAGATATGGGGCAAGGAGGCCTCTGGGTGGCGGATCCTCCCAGACCCATTTACCTGGATCAGCCCCACCAGCTTCTCCTGCATTTGGGACATCCAGGTCACAAACATCACGGGGTCCAAGAGGTGCCCGGCCATGGGCTCCTGGGCAGCGGAAGGTGCGTTCAGAGGGGTCTCCCTGATGGGTTGGAAGGAGCCATGAGGGGCACAGAGCTGAGCTGGGCTTGGGGGAGGGGCTGGGCTGTGGAGGACAGCTCGGCACTAAGGATGGTGGACTCCAGGCCAGGCCTCACCCCTCCCCAGCCTGTGCTGCCCGCCCCTCACCCCTGCACAAGGCCCAGTGACTAGAGAGGGCAGCTGGGGTTGAGAAACGGGAGTGAGAGGCTCTGCTGGTGTAGACCAGTCTGAGTGGTCACACGGGTGTGGACTGTGAGCCCCCCGCACATGCACAAACACACCCTAACATGCTAACACACCCACACGTGTGCTACACTACAAACACACTGACACACGCATACATGCACACTAACACACGTGTGTGCACACGCTTGTCCGAGGCCGGGGCTGCATCTGTCCTTCTCTGGCCACCAGTCCCGCCCGGGTGGCCCCTCGCAAGGCTCTGCCTGGGGCCCCGCACCCAGGGCCCCAAGCTCCTCCAAGGGGACTCACCCCAGCTGCCCAAACATGGCCATCCTGCCCCAGGTGTACAGCACGTGGCAGCTCTTCCGGTTGGCACCGAAGGACCGCATGAGCTCCCAGAGGCGGCTGAGGAGGACCTCCTGGAAGCAGGTCCTATATCTTGCCCAGAAGCGGGCCCCAAACCGGCTCGCCCTTGGGGACCCCAGGCCCTGTCTCACGGCCATGTCTAGCTTCTCCAGGAAGGGGTCCAGCTGGTCCCTGGGGCGCAGGGTGGGCACTTGGGCCTCAGCGTCGTTTCTCAGCAGCCTCTCCAGCTGCCCGCCCCAGGCGGCAACGCCACCATCCTGGAGGGTCCCGTCCTCCATGCCCGGGGACATGTCCTGCGTGTACTCCACAGTGGCCAGCACTTCCTCGAGCTTTAGCTCCAGCTCCGGGCCGTGCTCGACGCCCTGCAGAGCCTGCTGCACGACCTGCCACATGCTCTGGGCAAGAGCCTGGTACTGGGGGCCACAGTCCTGCCCTTCCGAAGTCAACGCCGAGATTCTCTGGTAGGCTTCCAGGAACTGCCCCTTCTGGACCAACTGCTGGAAGCCTGGAAGGAAAGAACCCAAAAGAATGGCTCAGTGGGGGGAGGGGGGGGACTTGGAAGAACGAGGAAACAGGGAGGGGGAGGGGCGCCTGCCCCAGGATTCTTCACTGGAGTAGGGTGGGTGTGGGCTGAGCTGGTGTCAGGGGAACCAGCACAAAGATGAGGCTTGAAGAGCCTTTGGGAACAGGGCTCCTTGTGGCCAGCCAGGATCAGCAGGACACGAGTTTGTTACAATGGTTCCAGAAGACCGGTAGGCTTTCCACCGTGGCCCCTTTGCAGTAGAAAAGCTTCACACGAGCAGTTCCTTCCCATGAGCCTCTAAGCTCTCAGGGCGATTCGTGGTCTGTGCTTTCATCAGCGGTGCCTTGTTAACCCAACGTTGAGGCAGCAGAAGCACTCTCCCCACCAGAGGCACGGAGAGGGGCGTCCAACAGAGGCCGTGGAAAATGTTCTCAGGAGGAATGCCCATCAGGACCACGTGGAGGGCTCATGCAGGCCCAGGTTGGCATGTGCATTTCTTTTTTTTTTTAATTTTTTTTAATGTTTATTTGTTCTTGAGCGAGAGACAGATACAGAGCATGAGCAAGGGAGGGACAGAGAGAGAGGGAGAAACAGAATGGGAAGCAGACTGCAGGCTCTGAGCTGTTAGCACAGAGCCTGAAACGGGCCTCGAACCCACGAACCGCGAGATCATGACCTGAGCCGAAGTTGGACACTTAACTGACTGAGCCACCCAGGCGCCCCGGGATGTGCATTTCTGACAGGTTCCCAGGGGTGCTAGCGGTGCTGGCATCGGCCAGGAGGGAGGGACCCGAAGGGAAGAATTCCGCTGTGGGCCCCCAGGAGCCTCAGCAAGACGCCGCAGCCTGGAGCCGCAGGAGGCAGGCTCCGATGAGACATATCGGGAAGAGGAACTGGGGGGCAGGGTTGTCCAAAGCACTTGAACACTTGGACACCGATTCTGGAAGGGGCAGTTTTGAACTTCAGATTCTCCCTGGAAATCTCACAACGAGAGGGCAGGTATATTTCCAGTTGGGGCGCAGAGCGCCTTTCTGTCGTCAAGGGCAAACGCAGACGCCCCTCTCCTAGTCTTCCTTCCTGAGAGCTAGAATTCTCACCTGGTGCTGGGAGCTGGGCCGCCGTCCTGGGCCACGGGACAGGAACCCCATGTGGACCATGGGTCTGGGTCCCTGAGCACGGAGGAGCCCTGGACCACCTACCCAAATCTTCCATGAGAGAAGCTCGTTTTATCTCGCTTTACCTTAAGCCACTAGTTTGCTGGGCCCCTCAGGGAAAGCTGAACTTAAAACAATACGCAGAGTTGAGGAGGGGTGGAATGTGGGATGGAAGTTATTTTGAACGAAAGCAGGACAGCCTTTGACAGCATTTAACTATTCTGAGGGTGAAGATTCCCTGTCTACTTCTCGTAGACGGCTCCTCGTCCATAGTGATTAGATTAGATGGGAAAGGGAACCGTGGCCCCGGGGTTTCTGGGCTGTCCCCAGGGGCAGGGCTACTTGGACAGCATCCCCTTCCTTCCAGAGCTGCGCCATCCGCCACAGCAGCCCCGAGCCACCCCTGGTTACTGAGCCCTCGGAATGTCCAAGCTGAGCTGTGCTATCAGTGTGAAACACACCCCAGGTTTCAAAGACTTAGCGGGGCGGGGGGGGGGGGGGCGGCGCAGAATGTAACATACCTTAATTTTAATATTGATTGAATGTTGAAACATGTTGAAATACTACCCTGGCTCTATTGGGCTGAATAAAAGATACTAAAATTAATTTCACCCGTTTTTTATCTATTTACTGTGACTCCTGAAAACTTTAAATTACTGCCTGGCTCATGCTCTACCTCCTCAGCGCTAATCTAGGACACACTTGCCCCTCTCCCTCCCACACGGGATTCTGGTTTATCCCACCCCAACCTGGCTCTTTTCTGGGTAGGGGGCCATGATCCCCCCCACCCCAAAACAGAAGACCTGCCCTTACAAAGTCCTGAGGCCTCCCAGGCTTCCTACGACTGCGTTGATACTACTGTGGGGACAGGCCAGGCAGCCCAAGGCGGACATGGGGAGCCCCTGCTGTGTCCACACACGCCCCATGCAGGCCCATCAGGCTGTGCACAGCTTGGCTGTTCCAGGCCAACTGACCATCTCTCGGTGTCATAGGCCAGCAACCCGTGGGGCCAGCAACAGCTGGTCTGAGAAAAAAGGTCAATGAACCAGGATGGCCAGTGTCACCAGGCACAGGGCTAGTGAGGACATGGGAGACCCTCACAGATCCCATCACCTGTGAATCCACTGACAAACACTTGTGCCCTCTTGGGTGACGATGCCCGTCACCATCCAAGCACCAGGGAAACAAAGGCAGCTGGTGAGACCTCACCCCCCCCCAGAACCCCACACTCCCATTGCGATTCTGCAACTTGCACCAACCTCATGGAAAACCTGAAGCATCAGGAAAATATTCCCCAGATTAGAAACGTACCGGTTCCTCACAGGAAACCAGACCCCTCCCACCAACCCACTAGGTCCCAGAGCCTTAACAAGCAGCAGCCTCAGCCCTGCTCTTCCACGCAAGGCCATTTTGTGAGCTTTTCTGGGCACAGACCCACGAGCTGGGTCACACATATGGCTCTACACAGATTCCGCCCCCACCCCCGCCACAGCTCCAGCCCCACCCCGGGCCCCTCTTCTCTCACTCCTGCAGCCTGAGAGCCTGGGGCACAGCCTAGCAGCCAGCTCTGCTGGTCTGGATTTGAACTTGACCTGCCCACTTGCTGTGTGTCCCTGGGCAAATGACTCAATGCCCCTGAGCCTTGGTTTTGTCAGCTTCGAAGCGAGGTTTGCTAGTAGCCCACCGTGAGGTGCATCTCACAAGCATGACGACTACGGGCTGACTTGCTCTGTTCTGGTGCCTTCCTTGCCCCCCCCCCACCGCGGCATGTGTCGGAGCCCCTGTGGGCCCAGCGGCCCGGCCCCGTGACAGCCGCTGCATAGCGGGTGGTGACGGTGAGCAAGCCAGCCCCGCTCCCCATGTGGGGCCCTCCAGGGAAGGAGGCATCTTCTCACTGTGCCTGGTCCCTTCCCAGTGACATGCGGGGGGGTGGCGTGCAGGGCATATTGAATGAGGGGCAGAGTAAGTGAGCAAAAGATGAAGAAACAGGACAGACTCCTGCCAGATACAAAGGCGACACCCATACCTGTGGAAGTTTCTGTCAGATGAATGACATTTTTGGGTTCTTTATTTCTGTACAGTGGTCTCAGAAACCCTGGAATCTTCCTTCTCGGCTTCAAAGGGTGGCCTTCGGGCTGTTGTCTCGGGTGCACCTGAGTCTTAGAGAGCAGGATTCGTCCCTGCTCGCTGTCAGCTGCTTTTCTTCTGCACCTGGATTTCTTCCTGCCCAAGCACATCTTTCTTCTGATGAAATCCATCTCACTGCTCTTGAGTCTGGCGGTGGACTGGCCCCACAGACACCCTGTCACAGCCTTCTGAGTCACTGGGCGTTTTACTCTCTCTCCCAAACAAAAGAAACAAAGGAGGAAGCCGGTGACTGCCAGAGAAATTTCCTCTGCATTTAAAAATATGCTGTTAGTGCTTTTTAGGAGTCCCCAGATTTCACTGACCGGGGCATAGATGGAGGTGGGCATCTCCCTGGTTAGTCCAGGAATGTTTCCCTGACTTCTTGGGTCAACCCCAGGTCAGAGCAAAGACCACGAAGTTAGGCAGAGCATGTGAAGCCTGTGGTCACAGGGGACCACCATCGCCAACCACTACTCCCACACTCCCACCCCACCATTGCTGTCAAAAAGTGAGAATAAACTCGTTTGGATTTTTAAATGTTTATTTATGTTGAGAGAGAGCAAGCGAGCGAGTGAGGGGCAGAGAGGGAGAGAGAGAATCCCAAGCAAGTTCTGTGCTGTCAGCACAGAGCCCAACGTGGGACTCAAACCCACAAACTGTGAGATCATGACCTGAGCTGAGATCAAGAGTCGGATGCTTAACTGACTGAGCCCCCCAGGCGCCCACTTGTTTGGATTTTTTAAAAATCTGTCATTTGGGGCACCTGGGTGGCTCAGTCAGCTGAGCATCCAACTCTTGGTTTCAGCTCAGGTCATGATCTCACTGTGAGTTCGAGCCCTGCTTCGGGCTCTGTGCTGACAGTGTAAGCCTGCTTGGGACTCTCTCTCTCCCTCTCTCTGTGCCCCTCCCTCACTTGTGCTCTCTCTCTCTCAAAATAAATAAATAGCCTTGAAAAAAATCTGTCATTAAAGAAGAAATGCTCATAGCTGTTTAAAAAAAAAAAAAAAACAACAGGCTTTAAAAATACAGAACACTTCCCGAATTTGTGCATTGTCCCTGCGCAGGGGCCCTGCTCATCTCCGTGTCCCTCCAATTTTAGTACAAGTGCTGCTGAAGCGAGAGCTCCTTTTTATTATTATTACAGTAAAACATAGACAACATAAAATTTACCGCTCTAGCCATTTGTAAGTGTACAGGTCAGGGGTATTGAGTAACACCCTTCAGGTAAGGCCTGCAATCGTCCCCGCCATCCATCTCCAGGACACTTTTTGTCATTCCAAACAAAAACTGCCCCCGTTAACCATGAACTTCCATGCCCCCTGCCCTGGCCCCGGCACCCAGCACCCCGCCTTCTGTGGCTGTGACTCCGCCCACTCTAGGGACCTCACATTAGTGGAATCGGGCAGTGTTCGTCCCTCCGTGGTTGGCTTAAGGTCCTCAGGCTTCATCCTTGACATAGCAGGTGTCAGAATAATGCTCCATCCTACGGATAGACCCCCTTGTTTGTCCGCGCATCTATCCATGGACTCTTGGGTGGCTTCACCTTTGGCTGCTGTGAATGAATGGTGGCGCTCCGGACATGCGTGCCCACGTGTCTGTTCAAACCCCTGTCCTCAGTTCGTTGCTGAGGTTTCTTTTTCACTGACAGAGGCATTATCACCACTGTGGCTCCAAAAGCCACACACACCTTGGAAGTGCCCGCTGCCCATGGAGGGGGGGGGCAACCTCAAGGAGCTGCCGCTCACCCCCCAGGGGTCTCACGGGGACGCCTGCCACCAGCGGCGTCCCCCAAACCCTGGAGTGGCCTCTGTCCAGTGTGGTGTGAGGTAAGGGTCCAGGGTTGCCTTCCTCCATGTGGACAACCTGGTTTCCAGCTCTGGTTACCAAACAGTGCCCCCTCCGTGCCCTGATTTGACAGGCTGGCTCTGCCTTCTGCATCCAACACGGAAACCTGGATCTGCGTCAACCCAGATGGCAGCTTTAACCGCTCTCCAGAGAGTCCTCGGACACGCTCAGGGCCTCCTACCTGGACCCCACACATCCCGTGGGAGCTTCCCGTCGCTGCTGTAACAAATTACCACGAACTTGGTGGCCTAAACCATGCAAGTTGCAAGTTTCATTTCCTACCGTTCCAGGGGTCAGAGATCTGACCTGGGTGTCTCTGGGTTGTGTTCCTTCCTCCCTCAGCTCTGGGGGGGACCCATTTCCTGTATTCCCACCCTCCAGATGCTGCCTGCACTCAGGCTCGCAGGCCTTTCCTCCAGTCTGCAGATCCAGCAACGGCTGGCTTGCCTCTGGTCTCAGCTCTGCCTCACTCTTCCCCTGGTAGGGACCCTGTGACAGCATCAGGCCACTAGACAACCCAGGCTGGGCTCTGCCGTGAGGTCGGCTCATCCGCAGCCTTACTTCTGTCTGCATCCTTAGCTCCCCTTTGCAGTGGAACCGGGTGCCATCATGTGGGCATCGCTGGAGGGCGCTGTTCTGTCTACCGCACACCCCCTTGGGAACAGCCTCCCCTCTCTCCTCAGCTTCAGGGGGTGACTTCCTGAAGCACTCAGCCTCTCCACGCTCTAGTGGCCAAGGGCAGGCCATCAAAATGGTGTGTCAATGATTTTACATTAAAGCTACTTGGGAAGCCTCCAGCGTAAGGTCACCGAGACCCTCCCGTGTCCCCAGAAAGCAGGAAGTAAACCTCCCACATGAAAGGTGCCCTGTCGGTACTGAGAAGCAGAAAGACATCCTCATCACCAGACAGGAAATCCAGAGCCAAGAAGGTCATATAAACAACCATTTTGCTAATCTCCTACCTTGGTCCAAATTCCACTTAGAATTCTTTACTGGTCAAAGCCTCCAGATGCTGAAAGAGGAACCCTTTTTGCACTGCTGGTGGGAATGCAAACTGGTGCAGCCACTCTGGAAAAACAAAAAATTAGAAATAGAACGACCCTACGACCCAGCAATGGCACTACTAGGTATTTATCCAGGGGATACAGGGGTGCTGTTTCAAAGGGGCACATGCACCCCCATGTTTATAGCAGCGCCATCAACAATAGCCAAAGTATGGAAAGAGCCCCAATGTCCATTGATGGATGAATGGATAAAGATGCGGTATATGTTTTCAATGGAGTAGTACTCAGCCATCAGAAAGAATGAAATCTTGCCATTTGCAACTACGTGGATGGAACTGGAGGGTATTATGCTAAACGAAATTAGTCAGAGAAAGACAAATGTCACAGGACTTCACTCATATGAGGAATTTAAGATACAAAACATGAACATAAGGGAAGGGAAGCAAAAACAATATAAAAACAAGGAGGGGGACAAAACACAAGAGACTCCTAAATACA
>CM053560.1:1741277-1774064 GCA_028646485.1 Cryptoprocta ferox | reverse complement strand
GACGGTCACAGGACAGCTGACCCAGCTTCTTCAGTGTGTCTGCTAAACTCCTTGGGGAGGGTGACAGTTCCAGATTAGAGACCCTAGAGATAGAAGCACTACAACCTGTCGTTCTCATTTCGCTCCAGAATTAAGTAACTCAGCTGTAAACCATACATTTTGGGGACAGAGCAATTTAAACATGGACTGGGTGTCAGGTGATATTCGCCATCGGGTCCGATGGATGCAGTCTTCATTTTTTAAGTATACTTTTTGAATAGTTCTAACAATCTATAAGGATCGGTAGTTCATGACTCCTAGTCTGTCTCAGAGATTTTTCCAAACAACAAAGAAAACTATGTTACCTGTGGTTTTAAAGACAGAACAAAACCCATCCTGTCTCGCAATTGCCACATGGTTCACTGAAGTCTTTCATAAATCTAAGATGTATTATGGACTCTCAGGATCTTATTTCTTCTATATCTTGAAATATTTGGCTATTTCATCTTGCAGAGAATTATTTCATCATTACTCATCAAGTATTTCCAAGTTACCTAAAAAGGACTAACCTAACAAGAAAATGGAAAGCCATGGAATTGTCTGTAAGGACAACACAGCAGTGAAATCAACTGTTCTCCCTTTTTCCTACATTGCTCAAGGTAGTGCATCAACTTCCTAGAAGGCATCAAAGTTTAGGGGCACCTGGGTGGCTTAGTCAGTTAAGTGTCTGACTCTTGATTTCAGCTCAGGTCATGATCCCAGAGTTGTGGGATCTGCATTGGGCTCTGTGCTGAGCATGAAGCCTGCTTGAGATTCTCTCTCTCTTCCTCTGCCCCTTTCCCCTCTCTCTCTCTCCCCTCATCCCTCTAAAAAAAAAAAAAAAAAAGAAAGAAAGAAAAAAAAAAAGAAGAAAGTATCAAAGTCTAGAGATAAGCTTTCTTTTCTTCCACTTTTATCGAACAGTTGAGAATTCAGAAGTTTTCATTTTCTACACATAACAATAGGAGTAAAAAACCCAACCAATGAAAACATTTCATCATTATCAGGCAATCAGAAGTGGGCAGAGAGGGGAGCAGAATGGCGCCCTGGCTGATGGTAACAGTGATGCTGAAATCAATCAAATGAGAGGAATCTTGGTGGGTCTTCAGATGACCACATCCGTGATCAATTTTCTCAAATTCATATTTTTAAGGACAAAAAGGAAATAGATTCACAATCAGAGAAAGACTCCAGTCAATATTCTGTAATAAGAACTTGGACCATTGTACTGTCCTAAAGAGATTTTACTTATGATAAGATTTTCATATTTTTTGACATTTATGAACAGAATTTGATGTAGTTCATAAGCGGATAAATGCTGAAGGCACGTGTATACACAAAGACACAGGAAAGAAACAGATGATGCAGAATTTTAAACAAATTAACCCAATCAATGCTTCTAATGGGTACTTATAAATCAAAAAATAAAAATGTTTTGCAATTATGGAGCAAAGAAAAATGGCCATGTTGCCTTTGACAGAACTGGGTATCAAAGTTCTCAAAGGTTGCTTCGGAATATTGCATTTTG
Source organism: Cryptoprocta ferox (assembly GCA_028646485.1). Lineage (NCBI taxonomy): Eukaryota > Metazoa > Chordata > Mammalia > Carnivora > Eupleridae > Cryptoprocta > Cryptoprocta ferox. The sequence continues at coordinate 1,772,518 of CM053560.1, read as the reverse complement.
ATGATGTGGTACACAAGGCTTCCTGACGATGGGCTTGAATCTGTTTGAGGGGTATTTGTTTTTTGTTTTTCTTTAATGTTTATTTATATTTGAGAGAGAGAGAACACATGAGCAGGGGAGGGGCTGAGAGAGAAGGAGACACAGAATCTGAAGCAGGCTCCAGAATCTGAAGCAGGCTGAGCTGTCAGCACAGAGCCCGACGCAGGGCTCGAACCCACAAGCCGTGAGATCACGACCTGAGCTGAAGTCGGACGCTTAACCGACTGAGCCCCCCAGGCACCCTTGTTTGAAGGGTATTTGAAACCTGGAGGCAGCATTTCCCAGGAGGAGGGAGGTTCAGGCACAACACGTGACAGTAGCTGGCTGTAGTCAAAGGAGGCTATCCCTTTACTGTCACAGAATTCGGTAAGTTATTTGTGAAATGATGGAGCATAAAAAAGTAAAGGGTCCCCTCGGCCCAGACGGCCCGTGGTGATGCTGAGGGGGGAGGAGTGGACGGTGCGAGACACTCTCAGTGCCTTCAGACGCCTTCTTTGTTGAGCCTCCCAGGGCTCCTGAGCCCTCGGTGAGGCATCTGCGCCTGCCCTACACTCGGAGGCAGAAGGGGTCAGGTCGGGGGGACCCAGTGGCACAAGCGAGGCACAGTGATGACGGCCGTTGAACTGACCAGTACAACGTGATGGCTCTGCTTGCTCTGCTCCTGGGGACCCTGGACATTTCCACAATAAAAAGTTTCTTTAAAAAAAAAAAAAAAAGAATATGGGGCACCTGGGGGGCTCTGTTGGTTGAGCATCCGGTTTCGGCTCTGATCATGATCTCACAGTTCATGGGTTCAAGCTCCTCGTCGGGCTCTGTGCTGACAGCTCAGAGCCTGGAGTCTGTCTTCGGATTCTGTGTCTCCCTCTCTCTCTATGACCTTTCCCTGCTGGCACTCTCTCTCTCTCTCTCTCTCTCAAAAATAAATAAAAAACATTAAAAAAAAAAAAGAACTGAAAAATGCTTTAGCAACTGTGTCACTCTGTACAATTCGGAGCACAAACAACACGCCCCAGCCAGGCCTCAGTGCAGAACACGCACACCTCCTCACCGGGAACGGAGGGAGGCTCCCAGGCCCAGGGAGGGAAGGAGCACAGTCCCATGGAGTCACTTCCCGGTGAGCCTCATCTGTACCGCTCTGTAAAGTGAAGTGGCCTCATCCGGTGAATCTGAGGCCGGGGGAGGGGGGGGGGACCCCGGGGGAATGGAGGCCACCTGGCCTAGGCACTGCCTGCAACCCGACCTGAGGACCTCTGGGAGGGGCTGTGCATCCTCCACGGTGGCAGTTAGTGACGGGGGCTCACGGTAAAAGTGCGCGCGACCCTTGAAGGTAAAGCTCCATGGGTCCCGTCATTCAGGTCCCCTCCCTCCCCAGGCAAACACCGCAGAGAAGACTGTGCGGGACCAAGGCTGGGGGGGCCCAAGAACTGCTTCGAGGCCAAGGCCATGGGAAGGCCTGGGCGAGCTAGGGAAGCCGGCTCCGGTGGGTCCGCTCTGCCACGCCACAGCAGCGGTCCCGGGACCAGGGTCAGTGACAGTGCCTCACATCCAGAGTCCTGGACCCCAGGGGCCGCCCCTACATGCCCAGCTCCCAACAGGGAGGGTGGGCGGCCTCGTCTGGACCCGTCTTCTTCACAGACTCTCCCCAGAATGTCTGCAAGACACACGGCAGCTTTCTGAGCTGGATGGTCTCCAGAGTGTGTCGGGGTCTGCAGGGGGGACACACTCAACCCGGTTTTAGCAACGAAAGCCCTGCATCCCGGGTGAAAGTGGCAGTCGGTCACACCGGGGCCCCTCACCTGTCTTAGTTTGGGCTGCTGTAACTGGGGGGCTTATGATTCCTCCGTGGTGGAGGCCGGACGTCTGGGATCAGGGCGCTGGCAGATCCGGTGTCCGGCGAGGAGCCGCTTCCTGGGCCACTGTCACATCTGTGTGTCCTCACGTGGAGGGAGGGGGCTGGGGAGCTCTCCGAGGCCTCTTTGGTAAGAGCACTGATCCCTCCCAGACGACCCCAGCCACACGCCCCAATCGCCTCCAAACACCCGTCCTAACACCTCACCTTGGGGTTAGGTTGTAATGAACGAGTTATAACCAAGGGAGACAGCCCAAGTGATTCTTCCCAACATCCTTCTGGCCTTTGCCCGATCATTCCAGAGAACTGCTGGAAAGGTCTCCACCTTAAGGAGGGGGAGCACACCCACGCGCCCCCCCACATGCACACACACGCACACACACGCTATGAAGGCAGAGCCCCTCTGAGAGCCTCTCAGACTTTTGACTGTGACCCACTGTAGTGAACACATTTCCATCGCTGCCCTGCGCACATGCGCGTCAACACTGATGGCTGGCAACGCGGGGAGGGCTTTGAGCTCGAATACGCAGAGGCCTCACCAGGGCCAAAGGCACAGGTCTGGCAGCCCCTCGCCCCGCAGCCTTCCGGGTGGAAGGGGTGGGCACAGCCTCCCTCCCCCAAAGTCGGTGGGGAGATGTGGAAAGCAAGGTTTTGGGTCCACTCTTTCGCTTGCCCGGGAAGAAAGAAACATGGGGAGAAGCTTCTGCCTAGGAGGGGGTCCTCGGGCCGTGAGCTCTGCTGGGAATGTCAAGTTCGGCCTTGGACGAGTGGCTTCTCCCCGCGGCCACCCTTGCCTCCTCTACAGAGCGACACCCAGGATTCTGCAGTTTTACTCAAGATCACTTCTACCTTCTCTTATTCCACAGATGCTCATTAAGTTACCCAAATACTCCGGACACTGAGCTCCGCGGGCGGTGCTCGTCCCCCGGGACTGACGTAGGCACCAGGGACCAGGCATCTGACACAACAGCAGTTCGTGTGCTGGGGCTTCTGGACGCCAAAAGTCCACCGCGGGCGTCAGCAGGGCGGCTTGCTCCTGACGCCTCTCTCCGTGGCGTGTTGACGGCCGACTTCTCCCCGCGTCCTCACGTGGTCTCTGTCGTGTCTGTCCTGATCTCTGTTTCTTATGACCCCGGTCCCGGGGCGCCTGGATGCCTGTCAATCAGTTAAGCAACCGACTTCAGCTCAGGTCATGGTCTTATGGTTCATGAGTTGGAGCCCCACATCGGGCTCTGTGCTGACAGCTCGGAGCCTGGAATCTGCTTCAGAGTCTGTGTCTCCCCCTCTCTCTGCCCCTCCTCTGCTCATGCTCATGCTCTGTCTCTGTCTCTCTCTCTCTCTCTCAAAAATAAACATTAAAAAATAAATAAATGAGGACACCGGCCCTACCGGATCAGGGCCCATCCTAATGACACCTCTTGTTTACTGGACCCCATCTCCAAATACAGTCACCTTCTGAGGTGCTGGGGGTTCGGATTTCAACCTGTGAATTTGGGGAGGGATGTAATTCAGCCCATAACATAGATGCTGGCGCTTAAAAAAATTCAAAGAAGACACAGTCCCAGGACCTGCGGTGTCTCAAGGCCTGGTAGATGTGAACACAGCCCAGGCCGGAGCAGACCCCAAACCCGGGGCTGAGCCGTGGCTGTGGCCCAGAGAGGAACCTGTACCCTCACCCAGAGCCGCTGCCGAGACACCCAGGCCTGGCTCAAACAGATCGTCCGTGTGCGTTTCCATGTGTGTTTCGGGTGGGGCAGAGGTTGGCCCTAGCGCTGCAGGTGACAGGGAAGCCACCCCTGCGACGGGTCCCTGTAACTTCCATGCTGTCCTGCCCCGGGGAAGCTTTTCCAGGAGCGGTGCGGGCGGGGGGCTTCCACAGCGCCGGAGAGCAAAGTAACAGCGCAGCACCGGGCAGGTGTCGACAGCCTGAGCTCGAGGCCAAATCCCTTCTCCTTCCACCCTCCCCCCCCAAGAAGTCGCCCCCTGTCTGGGCTGCCGGCTACACTCAGCGAATACTGTCTTATAAACAGCTGGCCCAGATTCTCCGCTGGAGTCAGGACGCTCCCCAGGCAGTCCAGGGGGTCCGGTGATGAATTTCAATGCGGCTTAAAAGCATGAAAACTTGCAAGCCACCTGGGCTGCTCCCTCTGGCAGGGACCACGGGGCTGGCACCCGCCAGCGCCCCGGGCCCGGGCGCGACCCCAGCAGCCTGCAGGTACCACTCTCCTCAGACTGGATGCTGACTCATAGAACCACTGCAGAAACATCTCTGTTTTAAACTTTAATTAACCTACATTCTTTCCGAGATCTCACGACCTGATTTCCCATTTTCTCTCTGCTGTGACCTCCATGGGAACAAAAGAACCACCTTCTCTTTCGCCTCAACACCCGTCCAGCAGGGGCTTGAGCCCCACAGCCAAGGACACAGGCACGGAAGCAGGCAGGAGCTTGTGACAAACGCTTGGGTCAGGGGCACTGTTCCCCTTGATCTTTGCATCTATAATCACGGAGGTGGGGCGAGGGGACAGGTCCAGGCGGGTCATGCCCGGAAGAATGTGGTGGCTGTGAGGCTGCAGACCCCTGGCTCCAGGGAAGGTAGCTGGTCCGGGGCACAGCTGCCGAGCTCTGAGATCCAGGCTTCCCAGAGCTGCCACCAGCCCTGACTAGTGCAGCGAGGATGCGCAGGCAGGCCCCCTGCCTGGGACCCTCCTGGGCTTCCTCGGACCTTGCTGAGGCTGCAGACCCTCGATGCCGCCAGCCTTCCCTTCTTACCCCGGAGTGTGACGTGCAGGGCTGTCCCCGGCTCTTCCTGCCCTCTGCACCTGCCTCCCTATTTTCTCCCCGCCAGACATTTCCCTCGTGGAAACGTTTAGTCCTGCTGCTTCTCAGAGGACCTGGATTAACACAGAGACATGCTGCCCTGTCCCTCACCTGACAAGTGCAAAGGCCTCCTGCCTGGCCTCCCCGCCTCCACTCTGTCCCCGACGCAGCACAGACTGACCCCCCACCCCGTGGCCTGGCCCTGCTCCGCTCTGACCAGACTTTCGGTACGCCTCCGTCTCTCGCTCCGCTCCAGCCACACTGGCCCGTCACTTGGCACTGTTGTTCCCTCAAGTCCCCATAAGTCACCTTCTCCGCCTGATTCAGGCCTTTACCTCTCCTTCCTGAGGAGGTGGGCCCTAACCACCCTGCTCCCCTGCAGACTCCCCTCCCGCCCCCCCTGCTCTATGTCCTTCCGCAGCAAGGGTCACCTTGTAACAGAGGGAAGAGCTTACTGGCTTATCAGACCGCACCATTCATCCTGCCTCCCAACTGGAATGAGGGACGTTTGTTGTCCTTTTTAAAAATTTTGTTTAAAGTTTATTTATTTTGAGAGAGAGAGTGAATGGAGAATGGGCAGAAAGAGAGGGAAAAAGAGAATCCAAAGCAGGCTTTGCGCTGTGAGCACAGAGCCCAACATGGGGCTCGATCCCACGAGCCATGAGATCAGGACCTGAGTTGAAGTCGGACACTTAACTGACTGAGCCGCCCAGGTGCCCTGGCAAGTCGGCTGCGTTTGCTCACTCCGAAGCCCCGAGCACCAGGAAAGGTCCCTGCACTCGACACAGGGATGAACAGAGGAAAGCGCAGCTAAAAGGCTCTCAACCTTCACTACCAGAGATTTCAAAGGAGGAAAAAAAAGAGGAGCGAGAAAGAAATAATAAAACTTCCCAGGACGGAAGAGAGACCTCAGTCCTCACCATGAAAGAGGACACCAAGTCCTGAGAAGGACAGAATAAAACAAAGGTAAAATAGAGCAAATTTTATCCAGAAGATAAAGAACTCCTGCAATTCAGATAACAAACAACACAATTTCGAGAAGAGTCAAACAGATTTGAACTGACATTTCACCAAAGAAAACTTACAAATGACAAACAAGCCCATGAAATGAGCTCAATGTCCTTAGTCACAAAGGACCTGCAGGTTTAAACTGCGATGAGATATGGCCAAAATGACGAGGACAGATCACACCAAGCGCTGACGGGGATGCGGAGGGACTGGAACGCTCGCGTGTTGCTCAGGAGAACATAAAATGATTCAACCTCTTCGGAAACAGCTTGGGAGTTCCTTTAATTTTTTTTAACTTTTATTTATTTTTGAGACAGAGTGTGAGCAGGGAAGGTATGGAGAGAGAGGGAGACACAGAATCCAAATCAGGCTCCAGGCTCTCAGCTGTCAGCACAGAGCCTGACATGGGGCTCGAACTCACGAACTGTGAGATCATGACCTGAGCCAAAGTCGGACGCTTAACCAACTGAGCCACTCAGGCACCCTTGGGAGTCTAAAGGCCAAAAATACACGTACCGTATGCTCCAGCCACTCCACTCCTACATGATCACCCAAGAGAAAAGGAAATACGTGTCTGCACAAAGATTCGTATGCGAATGTTCACAGCAGCTTTGTGCATAATTGCCAGAAACTATCAACAGCCCAATTATCCATCACCAGGTGACTGGATAAACAAACTGTGGTCCATCTATGCAACGGGCTGGGACTCAGCAGTCAAAGGAATGAACAGTGGGCACATACAAACAACGTGAGTGAATCTCAAAATAATTATTTTCAGCCAGATAAAAGAAGGCAGGTTCACCCTGGAAAATATGAACTAACTTTCAGCGACGGAAAGCAGACTAGTGGTGGCCTGGGAAGGGGTGAGGTGGGAACAGGAGGAGAAGCAGTGGGCAGGCCTCACTGCGAGATCTGAAGGAGCCAGAGATTAATACCTGAAAAACTAATGGAGATAAATTTCCCGGCCTGAGAACAATAAAAGACCTGAGAAGGAAAGGCTCTTAGAGCGGCAGAGAGAAGGCCCCCACCCACAGGTCGTCTAAGATGAAAAGAAAATCTAAATAGCCACGATTATTTACAGAAACGTGGAGAAAGAACTATCCAGAGCCGTGCAGAAATAAAAGGCAGGCATTAGGGGTGCAAGAGAAGTCAAGGTATCAGGGAGACCAAAGGATGTGAGCAGCTACTCTGTCCTCAGCTTTTAGGGGTGCACACAGACAGCAATTCAACAGACGGGAAGGATTAAAAAGAAATACAGGAAAAAAATAGAACTGATCTAATGGGTTAAAATGGGTTAACCAGTAGAAACTGGTCCAAATAGATCAGTCACTTAAATGGACTAAACTTGTCAGTCAAAGGGACGGACAATGACACACTGATTTAAAAAAAAAAATCAAGGTCAACGTTGTTTGCTAAAGACACACATAAACCCAAGGACACGCAAAGACTGGAAATGGAGATGGACGCGCCCGGCCAGCGTTAACCAGCAGGGACCGACTTCAAGACGAAGTTCTCGCGGGAACAGAGATAGTCATAAAATAACGAAAATAGGTTCAATTTACCAGCACTGTAATGTCATTTTTTAAAAATTTCTTTTATGTGTATTTATTTTTGAGAGAGAGACAGAGTGTGAGCAAGGGAGGGGCAGAGAGAGAGGGAGACACAGAACCCGAAGCAGGCTCCAGGCTCTGAGCTGTCATCACAGAGCCCGACGCGGGGCTCGAACCCACGAACCATGAGATCATGACCCGGGCCCAAGTCGGAGGCTTAACAGACTGAGACCCAGGCGCCCCCCATAATGTCATTTTAAACGCCTCTGCACCTGGCAGATTACCCCAAGACCCATGAAGTGAAGGTTGAGGGAAGCGGGCGGAGGAACGCCGTCCAGAGGGAGAGTCCACACCCTCCAGCACTGGCAGTCGGGGCGCAGACACCGAGCAGTAAGCAGCTGGGCCCCGGCTCCCCGAGGACAGTCGCCGCAGCGGGAGCCCACAGAGCAGGAGCGCGCCAGGGACCCTCTACCGAACTCCGCCTCGCCCCGCCCTGTCCTCCGCCTCCTCCACAAGGTCCAGGGCAGCTCCCTCGGACCACAGGGTCCCGGAGGGCAGGGACGGCAGCTCCCCCGGGGCCACCTCTCTGCTCAGAGCCTTGCAGAGCTCATGCCAGGGGGTTCAGCCGCCCCTTTGTGCGGCCCGTGGGCACGCCTGCAGCCACACATCAGGAGGGACACAGCCCTTCCTCCTCTCCCAGAAGTTCGTTCCCCGCGTCCCTGATTCTGGGCCTTTACCTGTGCTGCTCCTGGAAAGTCCCCGCTCACTGTTCCCCTGGCCACTTCCCGCTCGGGATTTAGGGAGTCCTGGAGCCGGGCACCTGGCTGAGCCCAAGCCAACACCCTGGGCATAACCTCCTCGTCACTCGTCACTCTCATCCAGGCCTCTCCTGTTCATCCGCACACACTGCTAATGTGTGCACCCCCAAAGGCAAGGGCCACAGCTGTCTAGCTCATCGCTGTGCCCCCAGCACCTGGCATAGGGCCTGCACACAGGAAGTGGCCAATAAATATTAATCAATCAAGCAAAATCCGTGGCGACCACGGAGCACACACTCCTCTCTCAGCCAGGCAGCACCCCGCCAGTGCCTGGCGCCCCCTCCTTCCGGTGCCCTCGCTGAGACCTGCCTGCAGGTGCCCTGGGCTCTTCACAGGTTCTAATTGCAGCCTCTGCGCTCGAAGTCCTCACTTTGCTCCCAGCGCCCCTCCTCCTCCACCCTCCTCCTGAGCCTGTTGGGCTGGGACCCCTGCCTGCCCCCCCCCCCCCACAGTACACAGACTGCTCCGGCTGCGAGGTCCCCGTTAGCAACCTACCGGCTGTCCTGCCGCACCACACGCTGCTGTGCCCCCGGAGGCACAAATCTGGCACAGCGTGCACGTGGGAGGTGCTCCAGACGTGTTGCTGGATTAATGCAAAGTCAGCGCCAGTGGAGGAGATCCTTGAAGAATAGCATCGCCTTCCCTCCATCTCCTGTTTCTCAGGCCCTCGGGTGCCCAAAGCCAGCTCTTCCCTGAGGGGCAAGCAGCTGGGAGTGATTTTTGTGCAGCTGTGCGAGTGGGAAGCTTTAGCAGCTGCCGTTCCCTAAGGCAATGGGGTTGGATCACGGACCCTGACACCGATGAGGGCGGCCGCGGACAGAGCGCAAGCTGGCGCAGCCCCCAACCCAGGTGGGATGTGTGGGATATTCCTCAGACACTCCTGGCCGCCCAAGGACAAAGGAGAGGAAAGGAAACAAATGGCCAACTGATAGAGATCACGGTCATACAGAACTGGGGTCTCCATCAGTTTACAAATATCTTAGTAAATTACAAGAAAAAGGCAATCTTATCAATAGCCTCATCTCCAGAACCCTGTAGACTCTGTTTCTTGGAGCCCCAACACCACCCTCCATAGTGACTGGGGAACAAAGGCAAGAAGGAAATGGCAGGTGAAATTAAATTTCCTCATAACCTGCAGCCATTGGCAGATACTTGAGGCAAATGCAGAGTAGAACGTTTCTCCAGGAAGCCCCACGTCCTAATGTTAATGCCTTGGTAGAGGGGAAACAACCTTAGCTTGACAATAGCAAGGCCTCAGGTATCTTCCGAGTCCTCTTTAGCACTTCAGAGTCCCTCTGGAGGCCTCCCTTTTTACTCTACCTCCCCAACTCCAGCCATTCTTCACAACCCCAGTGCAGCTCTTTCTGCCCACAGGTCCTGTCCCAGGCTTTAATGAAATCACCATTTCTGCACCAGAGATGTCTTCAAGAATTCTTTCTTGGTCGTCAGCTCCGGACCCCCCACCATCACCCCAAAACCTCCTCAACACTCATCACTCAACAAAGTGCCAAACGTGGGCAGGAAACTGCGCTGGGTGCGCAGCATCTGGTCACAAAGAGCCAGTAGTCTGGCTGGAGAGCAAAGGTGTGTACGCAAGCGGGGAGAGAAGCCTGTCGCAGATGCAAAAGGTCCTTCCTTTCCTTTGGTATCCTATTTGCCCTTGGGAGGACAAATCATGACAAATAGGCTTTTTTGTTTTCAAAGGTCTGGGTCTCTTGCAGGAAATTCTATTGTTCAGGAGGAGAGGGTAATCAGTAATTGTGTTTCCCAAAGGAATGGCAGGAACCCACCAGGCAGGTGGGGGGCTCCCCAAAGACAGTCTGTAAACAGGCACCAAAAATAAGGCTCATTGGAGGGGAGGGGATGGGGGTGTAGGCATTTTCCAGGAGGGACATGGCCAGAGCAGGAAGGGACAGCAGGCCAGAGAGAAAGCATACATCATCGGAAGAACACATGGCACCCAGGCCAGCTCAGAGGGTGGCAGGAACCTGGATTCAGGAGAGTGGCCCCAGGCAAGGCAACCAAGCTCAACCAGCCCAAATGATGTCACCTGGTCACTTTGTGTTCTGTGGGCTTAAAAGAGAACGTGGCCGGGGCGCCTGGATGGCTCAATCGGTTGAGCATCCAACTTCGGCTCAGGTCATAACCTCATGGTTCGTGAGTTCAAGCTCCCACCTGGCTCTGCACTGACAGTGCAGAGCTTGACTGGGATTCTCTCTCTCTCTCAAAATAAATAAACTTCAAAAAGAAAGAGAGAGAGAAAAAGTGGCCAAGGGCAGAGCCTGACTCCTGAAGACATCTTGACACTGTGCTGGAACCACCCTGGGCAATCCCCACTGGGCAAGAGAGAAAAAGAGCCAAGTTCCCCTTAGCAGGAGGCCAGGGCCTCCCACCATATTCCTGGCTCTCCATTTAATCCTCCCCCAATACTCGTGGGCCTCCCTCAGATTTCCTTACAACCCCACAAAGCCCTTGGGTCCTCTCCAAACTGGCGCACACGGCGCACCTTTTCCCTTCAACACCCAAGCCAACACCAAGTCTCATGACCACTTGTCACCCCAACCCAGTCAGGGAAGCGCTCTCCGCGACAGCCAGTATGTGCACGCATGCACGTAACTGACGCACAGCTCACAAAACCGGACTGTGGTCGCTCTATCTTGTCTGCTTCTACTGCGCCTCACTTTTAAAATGCTCTTCTGCGTAGGATGTACACCAAGAGTGAACCAAGAGTGAACCTCAAAGCGAACTCTGGCCTCTGGGTAACGACACGTGGATGTGGGCTCATCAGCTGTAACAAATGTCCCCCCTGGGGGGATGTCCACAGTGGGAGAGGCGTGCCTGTGTGCGGAGAGGGGACGTAACGGAAATCTCTAATTTCTGCTCAGTTTTACTGTGAATCTAAAGCTGCTCCCAAAAGTTAAAAAGTGGGGCCCCTGCAGCTCTGTCCACGTTTAGGATCCACTTTCATCGGTCCTTATAGTCGCTTGTCAGACCCCAGCCGCCAAAATGATGACGCGGATCGAGAGCAAATATGCTTTTCAGGAAGCCTTGAACAGCCCAGGGGAAACCCGTGTAGTAGTTTTCTCTGCCACGTGGTGTGGGCCTTGCAAAATGATCGAGCCCGTCTTCCACTCCCTCTCTGAGAAGTATTCCAACGTGGTGCTCCTTGAAGTAGACGTGGATGACTGTCAGGATGTTGCTTCAGAGTGGGAAGTCACATGCACACCAACCTTCCCATTTTTTCAAAAGGAACAGAAGGTGGGTGAATTCTCCGGAGCTAATAAGGAAAAACTTGAAACTACCATTAATGAATTAATCTAATTATGTTTTCTGAAAACATAACCAGCCATTGGCTGTTGAAAACATGTAATACTTTTATTTGCAAAAAGGAAAGATCAAGTATGAAGACTATACACCCAACTGCCATCTGATTATGTGACAATAAAATATTAATTTAAAAAAATCAAAAAAAAGTGGGCGCCTGGGTGGCTCAGTCTGCTAAGCATCCAACTCTTGATTTCAGCTTAGGTCATGATCTTGCCGTTCATGGATCGAGCCCTGTGTCAGGCTCTGTGCTGACAGTGCTGAGCCTGCTTGGGATTCTCTCTCTCCCTCTCTCTCTGCCCCTCCCTCATGTGTGTGCTCTCTCTCTCTAAATAAATAAATATCTTTTAATCTTAAAAAAAAAAGAGAGATAAAAAGTAAAATTTAAGCAAATGCTGTCTGGCCGCTGCCTGGAGGGTGGGCAGCACTTCCCGGAGACTTGATCCGCATCGTCGGTTTGGCCCCCAGTTTTCCCCATCCCGCTTTATATTACCAAGTAATTTAGGTAAAACGCGTGCCCCTCCCCAGGGTGACAAAGTGTTCCGGTTTCCCTGGGACTGAGAGATTTCCCAGGACTAGAGATTTTTCGCTGCTAAAACCAGGGAGGTTCTGAGCAAACTGGGCCGAGGAGGTCACCCGAATTCCCCCTCAGAGCCAGCACTTGAGTAACATGGCCTCTGACCTCCTACTCATGAGAACTTTGCTCAGAACCTGCTGCCTGGCAGGTGCTGGGTAAATAGACTATGGTGTCCTTATCATGACTTACGGTGACGGCCCCTGCATGGCCGGTGGGGGTGTCTCCATACATGCTTACTGGGGGGCGCTGGACAGGTATGGTTGTGAACTCCATTTCTAAACGTGTGGGGGTCCCCTCCTCATTGGGGCTCGCCCCTCCCACGAGGACAGGGCTTCCCAACGTTCTGGGCTGAAGGGCCACAAGACACTCCTGCACATGGCCAGACGCAGGGCAGCCGAACAGGCCTGTCCCCTGTCCAAACGGACAGGTCTGCTGACCACACATGTGGCTAACCCAGCAAGATCAGGTGACACTCTTTTTATTTTTTTTATGTTTATTTATTTTTGAGAGAGAGAGACAGAGCATGAGCAGGGGAGAGGCAGAGAGAGAGAGGGAGACACAGAATCCCAAGCAGGCTCCAGGCTCTGAGCTGTCAGCACGGAGCCCGACGCCGGGCTCGAACCCAGGAACGGTGAGATCATGCTGAGCCGAAGTCGGACGCTTAACTGACGGAGCCCCCCAGGCGCCCCATACACTTAACTTCTGAACACATGTCCGGGAGACCCTCATTTTGCTAGCACTGCACTGTGATCTCCCTCGAGTAAGACAGACCACAACCTCACATGCCTTCAATGGCCAGGGAGGGGCTGCACGTTCCTGAAAGAGGAAGCCGCCAGGACCCGGAGGAGCTTTCGGAGCACATGATGACCGAAAGCCATTTCATCCCCTGCCTCCCGAAACATAACACATCTACGGCAGCCACACTCATCCTAGGTCTGGGAGTTCATGGCCCTGGCGCAGAGCTCCCCTGACGGCCTAAACTCTCACAGCAGATGTTAGCCAGAGAGCCAAAGAAAGATCTTTCTCAAAACTTGTTACAACATATCTTAGAAGGCCAGCAGTATCAGACATATGAAAATGTCGACCAACACGTTCCTTTGGCATTTTAATCCAAAGGCCCAAATGCAAATAACTACAATTTTGAAAGGCTGGGAGACACAGAATATGCATATCAAAGTCTCCGCTGGCCGTTAAGTGCTGGAGTTTGCTGGGCAGTGGCAGGTATCACTAAAACAGAGAAATAGTAGGCACTGAACTTCATCTGCGCAGTAAGATGAAATTAAACAAATTTATCTATGTTTTTAAAAAAGATTCAAATTCAAACTTGGACTGATATACTATCTGGGGGAAAAATGGGGCACCTGGGTGGCTCAGTCAGTTAAGCGTCTCTTGATTTTGGCTCAGGTCATGATTGCACTGTTCATGGGTTCGAGCCCCGCATCGGGCTCCGGGCTCTGTGCCGACAGTGCAGAGCCTGCTTGGGATTCTCTCTCCCTTTCTCTGCCCCCTCTCCCGCTCACGTGCACGTGCTCGTGCTCTTTCTCTCTCTCAAAAACAAACATCTAAAATAAGTAAATAGTAGAAAGGAGGGGCACCTGGGTGGCTCAGTCAATTAAGCGTCCGACTGCGGCTCAGGGCACGATCTCATGGTTCGTGGGTTCGAGCCCCGCGTCAGGCTCTGTGCTGACAACTCGGAGCCTGGAGCCTGCTTCAGAATCTGTGACTCCCTCTCTCTGCCCCTCCCCCGCTCAAGCTCTGTCTCTCTCAAAAAATAAACGTTTAAAAAATTTTTAAATAGAAATGAGAAAAAAAAACATTTCTAGCCAGCAGTGAGGAAGAAGAGAGCCCTAAAATTGTTGTCTAAGATGTAGCTAACTCTAGACCAGTTCTTTCTAAAGCTGTGCATATCTTCATCATGGTTTCTTCCTCAGAAAAGCAGAGGTAAGGACTAAAAGTCCTCCCGTGTCCCTCCCAGATCTAAGAGTCTCTCACTCTGACGTAGAAATCGCAAACTGGCGGCCCACAGGCCAGACAAAACCCCTTTGTGTTTTGTTTGGCCTGCTTAGAGTTTTGGTTTTGTTTCCTTAGTTGAATGTGGATGCCTTCATGTTCTATTGCCGCAGTCCCTGCCCTTCCTCGGTGCCTCGCATGCCCTGCCTCAGTCTGTGATCGCCTACCAGGGCCCCAAGGCCCTCAGAGGAAGTGGGTTTGCGACTCTTGCCCTGGGAGGACTTGGGTCGACAACTCTTGCGCTGCGGGGCTAAGGAGTTGACTGTTACCACTTGAATCTTACTGAAGGGTGACCTCCATTTACTTCGGTTTCCACTTGTTCCGCAGAGTAAATTTCACATCTTTAAATCCCCCCCCCCACCTATTTTACAGGATAATAGTAGTTCAAAATGCTAAGAAGTCATGCTCGATGTCACAGAGTTAGCTAAAATTTAGATCTTCCCAGGAACTTTTTAAATTGAACAATTAAGAAAAGCACAAAACGGGAAAGAAATTTCACATAAATATGCACGATTGTTAGTAATATTTATGATGCACATCAGATTTAATTGCAGGCATGTGGGGTTTTCACACATCCACCATCAATCTGTATCTATTTAGATAGGGTTGCTTAGGTTATTATAGGATTTTTTTTCAGGTTTTGGTAAAATATACACAACATAAAATTTACCGTTTTAACCATTTTTATGTATACGGTTCAGTGGCACTGAGTATATTCACATTGCTAGACAACCACCCCCACCATCCATCTCCAGAAGGTGTCCATCTTCCTGACTGAAATCCCTTCCCCGAGAAACACTAATTCCCTGTTACCCCCTCCCCCAGCCCCTGGCGCCCACCCTGTTACTTTCTGCCTCCGTGAATCTGCCTACCCTGGGAACCTCATCTAAATGGACTTATACGGTATTTGTCCTTTCGTGATCGACTTCTTTCACTTCGCACAATGGGTGCAACTTGCAGACGTTACACCAAAAGAAGCCAGACGGAGCTTTAAATGCTGACTGTGGTTTTAAGGCAGCAAAGGTGTGTGTTAAAAATAGCCGTGAACTTTGTAAATATCTAACGGAGAGTGACCTAGCCCAAAAGACTTCTTTCTGCATGAAATACCCAAACATGTGAGCAGCCTTTATGAGCTAAACTAAAAAGGGAACTCTGAGCACAGGCTCCTGGCACATAAAGCTCAGAATAGCTAAGCTTTACTTACCAAGTATAACAGTACAAAATGTCACGCTGGGAATACTGAACGTGGGGGTTGATAGCCCAAGAAAAAAATCCCTCACCTAATTTAAGGAAACTCAAAATGATTCCATTCTTGCCTTCAGAACTCTAGATTGCAAAAGTCCCATCTGGTACTAACTATATTTACTCGGATGGACCAGGACCGCAAAACAAAGGTTATTTAGAGCATATTGTTACAGCTTCTGCGTGGCCCTTCCAACTACCGGATGCTGCAACAAAGATGCAGGAAACTGACCCTACAGATGGACTAAATCTTGTTCAAGTGGAAATTTAGGGATCAAGAAAATAATCAGACCTTGTCTACATCATGCCCAAAGCCCCTGCAATCGCCCTGGGAAGTCGGCAGAGCAGCACACGTCCCAGGGGGATGATAAAGGAGGTAAGCGCTGGGGGTTTCGTGATGGCAGCTGAGAAAAAGGTTAGCTTCACCTGCCCCTGTCACGAGGGCCAAGGGTCTGAGGAGAACGGAAAACAACCCGTTGGCACTCGCTGTTGCGCGCGCACACACACACACACACACCCCCGCTCTGCTCTCCAAGGACTTTGGCAAAGCTGTAGGACCTCTCTGTACCTCAGTTTCCTCATCTGCGAAGTGGACTGGCAACAGAATCTCCCTCGGAGGGCTGTGTTAGGGATCCCGTGGGTCGGTGTGCACGAAGCACTGAGGCCACGGGACTATCTCACTGTTCGTGCCACAGGGAGGCAGAGCCACCCAGGTGCTCGCGGACACTTCAGGAGTCCTGTCACCCAAACACCAGTGATAAGCAAGGGCCGGGTTTTACATTTTGAGTTGTTTGAGGTCCTTCTTTAAATGTCAGCCGTGAGTTCAACTGAATCTCCCCAAACGATACAGTTAAGTCCGATCTTGAATGAGGCGCATGAGTCCTTATTTGGAAATAGCGTCTCTGCGAATGTAGTTAAGATGAGGTCACACTGGGCCGGGGTGTGGGGCGGGCCCTGCATCCAACCTGCCTGGCGTCCTCCTAAGAACAGGCAGGCACACGCGGAGAGGAGACCACACTGAGACGACGCAGAGGGAAGAGGGTGACGTGCCAGAGACGGCGCTCGCATCCAGGACGGCCGGCCACCGCCAGGAATGGAGGCAGGGCCCAGCCCTGCCGGAACCTTGATTTCAGACTTCTGGCCTCCAGAACCAGGGGAGAAGAAGTCTGTTGTTTCTGATACTCGGTTCCAGCGGCCCTGGAACACTAGTGCAATGTCTCAGACGTCTAAATTCCCTCGAGCTGGCACACAGATGGCATCGGACGTGCATCCGCTGGAGGAAGAGAGAAACGCGCAGACGAGCGAACACCAGCGCAGAGATGAGGCAGGCAACAGGAGTGAGCAGGGCAGGTGTGGGCACACGTGCACGCCTGCACAGAGACACGGGGGCTCCCGTCTTGAGCACTCACGCCCCACCTGCAGCTCTGGACGACAGACTTGGCCACACAGGAGGATATCCCAGCGTTGCCGGGTTTCCAATTTCCTCCGGGATCAGAAACCTGGGCTTTCAGGTGACAGCCCCCCAGTGCTTAAGTGTTGCCTCACAAACAAAAGACACGCACAAGTGGGTACAGCCCGGGCAGAGGCCCATCTGCGTCTATGAGGTCCAGCTCAGCCGCAGGCAGGATACACAGCGGCTGCTTGAAGCAGGTCCTCAGCCTTGGGTCCCGCCTCCTCTCTGATGACAGCATTAGAGCAATTAAAATCCAGCCACAGGAAGGGGAGCACACAGGATAAGGAGGCCCTACACAGTGGGAGAAACCCCACGGTGGGACGTCAGCACCCCAGCCTTGAGACGGATCCTCCCTCTGAGCCTTGGCTTCCCCATCCACGAGGGGAGGGAACAGCATAAGGTGTCGGCACGCCGGGAGAGAACATGGGTGGCCGGATTGTGACAGCAGCCCAGTGTCACTGGGACAACCACTGTGATTCCACTGGGCGTGGTGCACACAATACAAAGTCTCCGACAGCCGGCCCGCAACTTCTCCATGCGGCCTGGGCACCACGCGGCCACACAGTCACTGGGACGCCCATTTTGTTCTTGACTTTGCTTCCCAGACAGACTGTCTGAAAGAGAGCTTGGGGGACATCTCAAAAGAAAGCTTCTGAATCCATGGTGAGGGAAGAGAGGTGCCTGGGCTCCAGAGTCATGTGGCCTTAGGGCTTCGTGCGGCACCGGGGGAGCTGTTACAAATCTAAGTTCTGGGCCCCACCCAGACCGACTCATCACACTCTGGGGAGGGCTCAGCAAGCCCTCCAGAGACTCCGATGCTTCCCTCCATTTGAGAACCACTGGCTTCGGGAAACCAAGCCCTGCGCAGACAGCAAGAGAGGCGTCCTTTACGAAATACAGAGGCCAGAACATAGGACAGATCATTTGTACTCAAATCTTAGGTCTGGGGCACCTGCCTGGCTCAGTCGGTTAAGTGTCTAACTCTTGATCTCAGCTCAGATCCCGATGTCAGGGTTGTGAGTTCAAGGCCCACTCTGGGCTCCATGCTAGGTATGAAGCCTACTTAAAAAAAAAAAAAAAAAAAATGAGGTCCAGACGGCAACTCCACCCGGCGTGGCAGCTGACTCGGCTGAGCACGTGACAAGCTGTGCTTCCCGTCGTGTGGGTCGAGAATGCCACTGCGAGGCCACAACCCACAACTCGTCAGCAGCGAGCTGACTGGCTGGCACGTGGGTGCTTCAGCTGGGTGGATAAGATTCGCCAGGTTTGCAGCTGAAGAGGACAGTGCGTGGCAGAGGTGGGAACACGGAAAGATGCCCTCTTCACGGCGGTCAGGGGTCAGCGGGGATCGCAGGGTCTCAGGCGGGAGAACGGGCCGCCTGCCGCACCTCGGCCCCCTCCAGGCCGTTGATGGCACACGCGGTGCCCTCCTGTGCAGGGCGCTAAGTGTGGGCAAACGCCTTTCCTGCTGCTGCCAGCCTCGAGCAGGTGAGGGTCCAGCTCGGTGCCATACACCTTGTTTCCCAGGAGACAGGACCCGAGGCAAGCCAGACGCGGCCAGCATGGTCGCTGTCCTGTACTGTGTGTGGCGTCCATGCGACCAAGACTCAAGCAATCCAGGGGCAGGGCCTGTTCTCCAAGTATCCACGTTTCTCCATCATCTACTGAATCAATCCAGTTGTGACTTTTTCCCTCTTTTTCCAGTAATGACGTAAGATAGACTCTGGTTGGAGTCAAATAAACGCTTGGGAGCAAGAAGACATCGTGTCAGCCTCCAGTGATACCTCACGTCACCTCTTCCTCATAGATGCCGCTGCTTCCCGCCTCTGTCCCCTTTGCAGCTGACTCTGTGTTCTCCTCAAGGACAGGTCCCCTGCCCACAAGCTGCTTAGCCTAATGAGGAAGGCAAACAAGTAAACAGGCCAATGCAATGAAGCGCTACCTGAATGCCAGAGGTGTGGGGGAGTATTGGGTGGGAGCAGCCTGTCACAAAGGCAGGGAGACAATGCTGCCCAGAGGGTCAGAGATTTCAGGAGTGGGGACAAGCTTCAGTTGGTGTCCACCAGTCAGATAGCTGCTGTTTGTTTACGTATGGCCCCTGGGCAGGGCCTGCGACATGGGCGGGGCCTGTATCCCAGCAACTCGGAAATGTTTATTAACCTGGGTGCCTTAGATTACTCTGGCCTGGGACACTAGTTCTCAACACAGCCGATGCCTTTACCGCCTCTGGTCCCATCACCAGATAACCTTCAGCTCCCTCCCAGCAGCTCTGAACGTCTGCTCTATGCACACTCTGGGGACAGGCTAGTGCTGGAGGAAAAGCAATGCAAATCCCCTGTAGCTCCCACTTGAGCAGGGGAGACAGGAACTTGCCGAACTAGGGGTGTGCTGGAGCCTAGAGATAGCTGAGAGTGGCATGTCATAGAGGCCAGCTGTCCAACCAGATGGCCCATCACAGACAGCAATGTCCTGGTCCCCTCAGTGGCCCACCCGCTCAGAAACACAAGGGTCTTGGTCCATGCAGGCTTGATCTTGCTCAAGGGGCAAATTCACGCTAAACAGACACCCATGTCTGAACAACCGTAAGGCCAATTTACTAATTTACCTTTTCAGCAGCTATTCATGTCTGCCATCCAAGGCAAGTGCTGAAATGTGTAATTCAGGCACCCATTTGACAAAGATTTCATAGGCACCAAGTGCCCATGACTTAGCAAACTGTGAGCACCTCGGTGGGGTAAATACAGCCAAATGAGGCGGAGAGCCAGAAGTAGGAAGCAGAATTACGCAATGAGCTTGGCGTCAAGCTAGAGTTCAAACACTGTCCAACAATTATTAGGCAGGTGACTTGAAGAAAATTAACCTTCCTGACTCTGTTTCCTCATCTGTAAAATGGGAGTAACAACAGTACTTCACACGATTGTCAAAGGATTAAATGGGATTTCACATGTAAATTGCTTAGTTTTATGTATGTTTATATTTACCCGGGAAGGCTGTGTCATGTAATGGCTAAGGAAACAGACTCTGGGGTCAGACAGATCGCAGTTTAATTTCCAGCTCTGCCACTTACTAGGATATGATCTTGGGCAAATTTTTTCCTCTAAGCCTCAGTTTGCTCTGCTGACTGGAACTGGCTTGAGATTCTCTCCCTCTCTCTCTGTCCCTCCCCCACGTGCATGTGTGCGCGCGCGCGCGCGCGCTCTCTCTCTCAAAATAAACTTTAAAAAAAAATTTTTAGAAAAGGTATCATGCATCCAGAGTACAAAACTGAAAACCCTTAAAGAAAAAAAAAAGGAACAAAAATTCTTCATAAGAGCTAAGAAGTAAATAAGACAATGTCTCCAAAGCACTTAGCAAATTCGTAGGCTATGAGAAGCATCAAACAAAGGTATAGTTAAGAATAATTTTATACTTTTTTTTTTAAGAGAGCTAGTGAGTGGGGGAGGGGCAGAGGGCGAGAGAGCGGGCTAGAGTGAGAATCTCAAGCAAGCTCCACGCTGAGCTCGGAGCTCGATCATAAAACCGTGGGATCATGACCTGAGCCTAAATCAAGAGTTGGACCCTCAACCAACTGAGCCACTCAGGCACCCCAAGAATAATTTTACAAAGTTATCCCTGGTTCAAGCCCCACATTGGGTGTGGAGCCTACTAGAAAAATAAAAATAGAGGGAGCGCCTGGGTGGTTCAGTCGGTTAAATGTCCGACTTCAGGTCAGGGCACGATCTCACAGTTTGTGAGTTCGAGCCCTGCATTGGGCTCTCTGCTGTGAGCACAGAGCCTGCTTCAGATCCTCTTTCTCCCTCTCTCTCTGCACCTCCCCGCTCATGTTCAGGCACTTTTTTCGAAAATAAATATAAAAAAATAACAATAAAAACTTAAAAAATACTTCTGATAAGGCAGACCTCTTACCTCACTAGTTTCACACCCATCTTTTCCAACAGTTTCTAAAATAATGTCATCCACGTGCAGCCATGCAAAAATCCCAATGTTTCAATACTGCTAAGGCATACTTCGTGTTGAAACACAAGCAGCTTGTTTGGGATCTTTTTCCATTTGTCTGATGGGAACCCTGGTACCCGCAAAGCATTATGCATTTCTTTAACAATCATACGCCAAAGTATACCCTGCCGTTACAACATAAGCTCTGGTAGCAAGGACACAGATCACTTCTCTCAACTCTGGCTCTTTCCTTTGGTTAATCTCCCCACTCACACTGTCAATTTTAAAATGGTTTCTAGGGGCGCCTGACTTCGGCTCAGGTCATGATCTCACCGTTCATGGGCTCGAGCCCCGCATCCGCCGCCGTGTGCTGACAGCTCAGAGCCTGGACCCTGCTTCAGATGCTGTGTCTCCCTCGCTCTCGGCCCCTCCCCGGCTCATGCTCTGTCTCTCTCGAAAACCGAATAAACATTAAAAAAATAAAAAAATAAAACGGTTTCTAAAGCTTGTAAATCATGATTTACTGTGATAACAATCAACCTACCTTTCAGTGCCAACCTTCTTGCATATTTGACTGATCGGTAACAAAGGGCAGCCTCTCACCCACCTCACTACGTCAACAACATTGCTACTTCACCCAGCGGGGGAACCACAGTGCTGTGCACACACACTGCCGTGGGACCACAGAAAGCAGATCAGGGCCCGTGGCTCCATTATTTGGCTCCTGGCTGACTACAGTCAACCATGTTTCCGAATTCCAGGATGGGCTCTGGGTGCGCTTTTACAGTCGCCAACTGAAACTGTTAAACAAGTTTTTGAAAGAATGGGAGAGTTTCTGTAATCACTTCAACGCTAGGAAAACGTGAGAGGCTCTCTCTAAATAGGCACTCACGAGGGACCGCTCTGGAACCTCATTAGGAACACCTGCTTTGGGCTACGCTTTGCCCGGCAAGGAAGTCACAATGCAGAAGCTGGGGGGTGGATTCCGGGTAACCCAAAGCGATGCTCGTTTTGAGCAAACTTATCAGCGAAGCACGAAAACCCGGAGACCTCTCCGGGCGCACTTTCCGGAGGGTCCTGGGGTCACGAACCAATGTGGTGTTTTTCCCTCTTGAGAAAACGGGTGCTCGGGAGTGCCTGGCCCCAGCAGGCTCGGTGCCGGGGAGGGAGCGAGGAAGGCGGGCCAGGGGCCGCACGACCCTGTAAGGCTGACTCGGCGAGTCACCGTCGGCGCGGGCACGTGGGCCCCAGCATCAGAGCTTAGAAGACAGCACTTGGGATGAAAGAACCGGGCGCCCCCAGTCATCCCCGTCTGCGCAGGTCTAAGGGAGCGGGGAGGAGGAACTTCCGCCTCGAGGCCCAAAGACGGGCGTCCCCCGGGGGCCGGGAGGGAAGCGAGGAACCCACTGCGGAGGCTGCGCGCCCGCCGCGGGGAGGAACTCGGGGGAACGCTGCGAGGCCAAGGCGCCGGGGGAGGGGAGCCAACCGCCATCTTGCCCCGGGCGCTCAAACCGACAAAGCGCGGCTCAGCGGCCGGCCCCGAGCCGCGACCAGCCTGCTCTCGCGAGACCGCGAAGGCCTCTGGGAAAGGCGGGGGGGAGGGGAGGACAGTGGAAGGAACTCCGGACCCGAGAACTGGGGGCGGGCTGAGGCGGCGAGCGGAGCCTCAGGAAGCAGGAGGGGCGGAGAAAGATGCGATTGACGCGGCACAGGGGCCAATGACGAGCAAGCTCGGGCGCGCCTCGGGCCAATGAGCGGTGCGGCCTGGCGCGGGGGGCGGGCGCAGGGGCCGAGGGTAGCTTGAGCGCGGCGGCGGCGTTGTTCAGTCAGAGCGAGAACATTCCAGAGGTGAGTCCGGTGGAGGGGCGGCGGCCCCGCGCCCCCTCCCCAGTCCTCCCCACCCCCGCGGGCCGCTGGCTGGCGGGGAAGGCGCCCCGACGCCCGCGGCTCACGGCGCCGTCTCTCCGCGCCAGGTCGCCAGGCCCCGGGCGCTGAAGGGTGTGGACCCCGGACGTCGCTGGGACAGCCCCTCCCCGCTGCTCGGCGGCGCCTGGCCCGGCCGCTGCTCGCTGCGCTGCTCCGCCGCCTCCGCCGCCCCTCCTCGGACTCGGGTTCACGCGCGCCTCACTTCATCCCAGTCCCGGGCGAGCAGCGTTGGGTTTATGTCTTTATTTGACGAAAACGGTGAGTCCGCGGGCGGGCCGGCGGGGAGATGGCGGCCGCACAAGATGGCGGCGCGCCGCGTGACCCGCGCGCGCGCGTGTGTGTGTGGCGCAGTTCGGGCGGGCGGGACCCCGCCGCCCCGCCGGCCCCGCGCCCCCGCGCCCTGCCCTCCGCCCCGGCCCCCGCCCCCGTCCTCCCCCTGCCTCCCGTGCCCCCTCCCCATCCCCGCGGGAGCGCGCGGCGCGGGCTGAGTCAGGCCTAATGGCTGCATTCATGAGTCATCGCTCGCGCGGGGGCGGGGGCGGCCCGGGCTGGCGCCCCTCGGCGGGTTTCGTGGCCCCCGCCGCGCCGAGGCCGCGCGGCGCACATGGTGGGGCCGGCCTCCCGCCGCCCCGGGCGGAGCGGCTGGGGGCCGTGGGGCCCGGAGCGGAGCCGCGGAGGGGAGAGGTCGAGGTCGCGCTCGGTCACCGCCTCGCCGTCCGCGCGCACGCCCGCGGGCGCGCGCTCCCGTGTGGCGGAGGAGCGGGTGCTGGCGGACGAGTCCGTGGCTCTCCGTCTCGGAGGGGGCGGGGGAGGGAACCTGAGAAGTTTCTCCGCGCGCCGGGCTTGCCTTGCCGAGCGGAGGCCCCGCGTTGGGTCTCAGCAGCTGTTGGGATGCGGCCGCCGCACGGAAGCCGACCTTTGACAGGCTGGGGTGTGCGGGGCGGCGGCCCCCGGCCCCTCTCCCGCCGGGTGCGGATGGAGGCCCGCCCTGCCGCTGCCGGTGTTCTGCGTTAGACGGGGCCGCCGGCTGCTGCTCACGTGAACGTGGGGAGCTCGATGGAGCAGGATTAGGCGGACGGAGGTTTCCTCGCGCGGGAATCCCGTTAAACGTCGGGGGGGTTGTGTGTTCTCTTTCTCTTTCAGAGCTGTTGCGCAGCCATTGGTACCTGTATTGGGGAAACATAGCATACAAGCAAGAAGCTTACAGCCTCAGCGGCGAAAATTTTTTCATGTCAGAGACCGAGAACTCTTGCAGTCGTTTATGTCATCCCTTCTTCTCCAGACAGAAGATACCAAAAAGTTGCAATCAAAGATCTCTTCATCTTATTGATAAAGCCACTAATAAGCCAAAATGTCTGTCAATGTCAACCGCAGTGTGTCAGACCAGTTCTATCGCTACAAGATGCCCCGTCTGATTGCCAAGGTAATACCGAGCCTCGTCTTAGTGATAAGGTCTAAGTCTTTCCGTAGATTTTAAAAGATGGTGTTTTCTGAAGTAGATAATGCACAATTAAAGTTTTTTTTTCCCCTGTAGGTTGAGGGCAAAGGAAATGGTATCAAGACAGTTATAGTCAACATGGTTGACGTTGCAAAGGCGCTTAATCGGCCTCCAACGTGTAAGTAGTACTTCTTAAGAGGAGTCGGAAAAAATACTGTCAACATGGAAATGACCAACTGCTGTGGGTATTTTGTTGGAGTTGTATGTTCACTACTTCCAGGGTTCAGTGGAATCCTGGGCTTGAAACCCGACTGACTTACTAGTTGCCCTTAGGAGATAAAATTACCCAAGCAACACATTTTAACCCAGCATAAAAGTATAAGCAGTGACGTTTGTATAAGGATGAGTGAGTAGCCAAAGATCTAGTTAACAGACTTTTCCCTCCCCCCATAGATCCCACCAAATATTTTGGTTGTGAGCTGGGAGCACAGACCCAGTTTGATGTTAAGAATGACCGTTACATTGTCAATGGATCTCATGAGGCGAATAAGCTGCAAGACATGTTGGATGGATTCATTAAAAAATTTGTTCTCTGTCCTGAGTGTGAGAATCCTGAAACAGATCTGGTGAGTGCTTTTGAGGGTTTTGTCAATAAAAGGAAAAGTTACTTACCTGCTTTTGTGATGATCTGTGATATCACCAAATTCTGTTCCTTAGAAGGCAGGACAGACTTAATTGGAAATAAAAGCTGAAGCAACGAATTGTTTAGATCCTTTCATACTTTATTACATAGAATATTTTTTGTAAAAAATAGTTTTGTGTGTTAAGCTGGAGTTTTGGTCAGATATTCTAACACTAGCATGAATTTTAATTTCTGTCATAGAGGACATATTTGTTTTTAACTTTTTTTTTTTTTTTTTTTTTTTTTTTTTGGGCAGCATGTCAATCCAAAGAAGCAAACAATAGGTAACTCTTGTAAAGCCTGTGGCTATCGAGGCATGCTTGACACACATCATAAACTTTGCACGTTCATTCTCAAAAACCCACCTGGTAAGTCTTCATGATGAACTTCTCAGATTTTAACTTAAAAGCAATGATGTTGGGAACAAAACTGAAGCTTCTTTGCTGTTACAAAACTAGAATATAAGGAATTTTTTTATCTCTGTACCATGTTAACGTTGAATTTATGAGTTTTAAAGATAATACCATTAAAGGAAAAAGAAAAGACTGCCAGTTAAACTGTTAGTTTTGTTGTCAGTATTTAAGATCTGTTCTTTTAGAATGAGAGAAGTGGATATTGTAAAATAAATTGTGGGGGGATCCCAGCAAAAGATCTACTTCTGTATTACTGTTTTGTGCACTGGGGTCTTGGCTGTTTAAGCCTGAGTGGCTTAGAACATTGCAAGCAACACTCTGTGTCAGATGATTGAAGTCGTCTGATGCAATTTGAGCTTGCTACAGCAAGAAAGTCTACCCTATTCCAGTGTTCTCCTCCATGAGACCAGCTGTTACATAGACTTAAACAGTGTTCCAACTCTTGGCTAAAGTGCATTGGAAGTATGCTTTGGTTTAGGTTCATGGTGGGAAAGGGTCGGGAGTGCCAACTTTCATTTAATGATCTTCTGAAACCCTACATCTTAATCTGTTCTAGTATTTGGGGATATTCTTACTGTGAGTGTTTTTACATGTGAAATATTGGTAGATGAACTTGGTTTGTGAGTCCTCTTAGAACTTTTAAGTAGGCCTGTGTTTGTGTATGGTTTTCTGAGGGAAAGAATCCAAAGCAAAAGGGAGGTGCGGGGGGGGCAGGGTTTTCAGTGTTCACGAGAGACCACGAGGTGTAATACACACCATAGGATTAATTATTTTTTTCCTTTTTTGATTTTCCTGTAGAGAATAGTGACAGTGGTACAGGGAAGAAAGAAAAGGAAAAGAAAAACAGGAAGGGCAAAGACAAGGAAAATGGTTCCATGTCCAGCAGTGAGACCCCACCACCACCACCACCAAATGAGATCAGTCCTCCTCCACATGCTGTGGTGAGTGCAAGGTTGATGGTATGGTAGGCACTAAAATTGTGGGAAATACGATGCTTGGTTGACATGGGCAGAAATAATGAAACTAGTCCTCATTATGACATAGCAGCAGTATGTTGAGGTTCAGATACATTTTTGTAGAAAATGAACTTGATGCCGTTAACATGACTAGAAACCTGGAATATTTTTTTTTATTCTTATGGCATTTGACTAAACATACTTATTTTTAACAGGAAGAAGAAGAGGATGATGATTGGGGAGAGGATACTACTGAGGAAGCTCAAAGACGACGAATGGATGAAATCAGTGACCATGCAAAAGTTCTGACACTCAGTGATGATTTGGAAAGGACTGTTGAAGAGCGGGTCAATATCCTGTTTGATTTTGTTAAGGTAAAGTAAGTTGCTTCAAGAGCAGTTAATTTGTTGATCAAGAAATCAATTTTTTCCAACTTTGGGTTTTAAGGTATTTATGACTTTAAGCGGGTTATTGTTAAGTAATTTTTTCTCAAGCTGTCTTTTGAATACTCAGGTTTATTTTTTTCATTTTTTGCTGAAATGCTTATTGAAGGTGGTTTTGGGTACTGTCTTTGGCATGCATATAATCCTTAAAAAGTCCTGAAACTGGGGCACCTCAGTTCAGCGTTCCACTTCAGCTCAGATCATGATCTCACAGTTCATGAGAGCCTGTTTGAGATTCTCACTTTCTCCTCTCTCTCTGCCCCTCCTCCCCTTGCGCTTTCTCAAACGTAAAAAATATTTTAAAAAATAGAAAGTTCTGCAAGTATAAAAAATTAGGGAGAATGGTCCTTGAAAGTTGAACTAGTAACTGGCATCTCTAGAGCAAAATGTGTCTCCAGTTTACTGCATTGCTTCCTTTATATTTGCAGAAAAAGAAAGAAGAAGGTATTATCGACTCATCGGACAAAGAAATTGTTGCTGAAGCAGAAAGATTGGATGTAAAAGCCATGGGCCCTCTTGTCTTGACTGAAGTTCTTTTCAATGAGAAGATTAGAGAACAAATTAAGAAATACAGGCGCCATTTCCTACGAGTAAGCAAATTATTTTAGGTTTTATAAACGAAATGAGAACCATGTGACCCTGGGAACTTTGGAGATAATTAATCTACCTCACAAGCACAGGAGTATCTGGAAAATGCCATACATAGCCCCTTAGAGACAAAGTAATACACGGATCTTTATGGGTTGACTTTTTTGAACCACTGTTTAAGGCCATAGTCTTAAGGAATGGTACTGAGACGATTAACGTACTGAATTTTGAACTTCTTTAAAAGCTTGTTAATGCCAACGTATTTATTTCCAGTTTTGTCACAACAACAAAAAAGCTCAGCGGTACCTTCTTCATGGTTTGGAGTGTGTGGTAGCAATGCATCAAGCTCAGCTCATTTCCAAGATTCCCCATATCTTGAAGGAGATGTATGATGCAGATCTTTTGGAAGAAGAAGTCATCATCAGTTGGTCAGAAAAGGTGGGGAGTGTATATTATAAACAGTCTTTTCAAGATCAGAAGTGTTCTGCTCTTGGGGGTCTGTTTTGGAAGAAGTAACTTCTGCAGTCCCTGGTGTAACCCCTAGTGATTGTCACCTGGCAATTTTCTAGTAATAACAAGTGCATAGATTCTTCAGGATGTTTGCTGAATACATGTATTTTATTGTATCAAGATTAGGATGTAACCCAGTCACTTCAAAGGGCTGAATGTGGGGAATTCTATGAGTAACTCATTATTTTCTAGATTCCTCAACTAAGGAAATTGTATTGAACATTTTTTAGGCCTCTAAGAAATATGTCTCAAAAGACCTTGCCAAAGAGATTCGTGTCAAAGCAGAACCATTTATAAAATGGTTGAAGGAAGCAGAGGAGGAATCTTCTGGTGGTGAAGAAGATGATGAAGATGAGAATATTGAGGTAAATAACATTAGAGGTAGGGTTTGGGAAGTTTAGAATGGCAGTTTGGGGTAACTGAAAATCTTTAGATGAGTGAAATATCTCAATAATTAGTGATTGCTGATAATCTATGAATTCTTAAAGATAACCGCAGGTTGAGTATAGAGGTGCTAGTTGGCTGAAAATTAAGATTATGGTAGGCCATGGAGAGAGACCTTGGCTTTCACATAAGAAAAACTTGTTTTTGTCCCATGCTCTTCTGTCTAAAAAAACAAAAAAAGAATAAAAAAAAAAAAAGAAAGAAAAACTTGTGAAAAAAGAAGGCTGTGTCAAGGTAGTTTTTTCTTCCTTGTTGACCGCTGATTTGTACTATTGTTACAAATATGTTTACTGGGATAAAATTTACAGTAAACAAAAAATTTGTTTTATCAGGTGGTGTATTCGAAGACTGCCAGTGTACCTAAAGTTGAAGCTGTGAAGTCTGACAACAAGGATGACGACATTGATATTGATGCCATTTAAAGGGGTGGGTGCAGCCCAGCTTAACAGTGTAATGCTGCAAATCTTTCTGCGTCATCAGCCAGAAGTGCAACATGTATGTGCAAAAGCTAAAATGGCTTAACATCATGCTACACTTTCTACTAAAAATGTATTGCTGTGAGTGGTCTGTAATTAAGCCCAATAAGACATCTAGGGAGTCCATACACACATCAGTGAGCAGATATAGTTTGCTTATTTATAGCATGTTTCTTTTTGAAAAATTAGTGGTGGACACATTTGGATCACATTTATACAGTTAAATAAAGATTTGATTTTGGTCATTCTTAAGATTTTGGCTCTGAATGACTTAAGCTGAAATGGCTCCTCCTTAAAATACTGCACCATCATTAACCTGATAGGATTTTTGGAGCCTGTTAGATAATGTTAGATGCTGAGACTGTAAAGAAGTCTTCAGCAGAATGTAAACATAAGCTTACTTCTAATTATCTTCATCAGCCATTGAGAAATAAGTACTTTTTGAGTGTTCAGTCCTTCAAATTGGCATCTGGTAATGTACATTCTTCCCATGCCAAGGTGGACTGCGTGACATCTTTATCTTACTGAGAAGTAAAAATGACCTGAGTGTCCTATAAATAATTTTAAGAGCAGGTTTTGAAACTTGAATTGTGTTTTTTCAGTTCGTGTATATTTACCCCAAATTGTAGTCTTTGGAGTCATGTGCACGCTGGATGAGCCAGGGGAATTATTACGTTAACAAATAAGCATTTTATGTGTATGTAGCTGTTGCTTTACACTGAGAAAATTCTGAAACTAAGGTGTGATTATATAGTAAGCTATGACTTTATTTGGGGGAAGCAAGAAAAGGTGCACTTAATCTCTAGCAAAAACTGAGCATAATATTTCAACTCTTATTCTTAGGGTTTAATTACAGTTTCAAACGTCTAGGCATACTGTATCTTTTGTTTATTGTGGATTTTCTCCTGATAATATGGTTTGTTTAATGCCTTTACATGTAGATACTTAGTAGCTTATGCTTTTTAGGTTTTGGTTGCTATCTTGCCAAAATAAGTGTTACTGTGTCTCAAACTTGATTTTTTTCCCCCAAAATGTTTTATTTAAAAACAAGCTAAAAGCATACTTCCAGTTAAAGCCTATATTTTGGTGTAAGACTTAAGGTGTTTTTTATTTCACGTTGAATGTAGCCAGACACCCAACAAGTCTCATGATGGGCACTGAATGCAGGTTATTAGGGCCTGACCCAGCCCATCCTGAGGTTAGATTTGGAAAGAACTTGCTGGTGAATTCTTTGCTCACTTAGCTAGTCTAAACTCATTTGATATGGGTAATGGCTATGTCTGAGAAATCCTCTTCAGGGGAGAACCTTGTTCCGTTTACTCCTTTCCACAAAGTACACTAGGAATCAAAAATCCAAAGGGTTAATTTTGCTGGGAGCACTGTCTTACATCTCTTTTGTCTGATCTGTCTTCACAGATTATAATGAGACTTTAATAAATGTATCTTTAGAATTTTTCACATAGGAAATTAGACAAACATTTGATATAATAAAATCTTGTTAGCTTGATAATTTAAGGAAGTAAAATCAAGTAACCTATCTTAGCAGAGACCTGCAAATTGGTCTCTCTCTGCCTTTCAGTCAATATTGATGAGTGAAACAGAAGCACCTACCTGGAGGGAATGTTGCTTTGTCACACCAAAGAGGTGAAATTTTTGCAAATTCGCATCTCATCTAGGTTACAATTCTTTGCCATAGACGAATTTGCTTTCATTATCTGAAATTCTATAGGAGATAGTGGTGACTTAGGCCAAGTTGCGTTCAGCATACCCAATGTCAAGCTAATAGGGTTTTGTTACAGAGTTTTCTCCTCCCCCCCCCCCTTGGCCTTTTAATCTGAAAGAAAACTTGTTCTGGCTTCTAAACACAAAGGAGAAAATGTTGGCTGAGACCAGTGTTCAGTCTGGTGCCAAACTTACAATGGAATTCAAATCCACATAATGAAAATTTTACCCGTAGAGGCTATCTGAATAAATTAATCTTTGCTTTGATCTATTCAACAGTCTTAAAATTTCCTGTTTCAAACAGCTACATTACTTGATTAAAACAATGTTGAAATTCTATTTTGTCTCTGCTTTAATATTAAAATCTAGATTTGCATTTTATAAGATTGGAGCACTGAACTCTGCCCTGTTTTATAGCTGCTGCTTTGGATTTGTGTTGGGATGTTTTCCTTCCATGGTTGCAAGTCCCACTCACAAAACACACTGCTCATTACTGTGGGTCAGTGGCTTTCCCTAGGTCTTATATTCCTGCCCTGTAACCCAAATTAATTACAAACAGAAAAGATCTGCCTTAATCTGAGTTCTTGAAATTTCAGTGGGTGCTTATTTACTTACGGGAATTGAGGCGTCAGGTATATAGTCCTGTAACTGGATACAGTTTTTATCTCTAGTTAAGAAAGGGAAACAGGGCCGCCTGGGTGACTCGGTTGAGCGGCCAACTTTGGCTCAGGTCTTGTTCTCGCAGCTCGTGAGTTTGAGCCCCGTGTTGGGCTCTGGGCTGTCAGCCCAGAGCCTGGAGCCTGCTTCCGATTCTCTCTGCCCCTCTCCCACTTGCACTCTGTTTCGCTCTCAAAAATGAATAAACATTAAAAAAGAATTTAAGAAAGGGAAATAGATTCTTTTCTAAGCAAGTCTTTTCTGGAATTGATGAACCTCTGGTTTGAGAAGGGAAAGGGGTGTCCTCTGTAACACAGTGTTCAGTGATTTCCATCTCAGGCTGTGCTGCAGTCGTTTCCC